>JAAOAI010000024.1:0-67383 GCA_013758895.1 Fusarium bulbicola
TTTCCCCGTATCTGACGTTAATGCCGTTTGGCGGTGAAACTATTGAAACCGGAGTAAATAATGCAAGGCCCCTTTTGGATGAATCAAAAAGTTATGTCAAATGCCGGCCTAAAGGTCTCTTGACATAACAATCAACTGCCGAAGTCGCAGTTCTCGGATTTCAATATGTCTTGGCAGAAGCTCTTCCTGGTGAGGCTATCGTGACACTGGATGGAATTCATCCCTCCCAATGCAGCAGAGCCTTACAAGGACCCTTTGCCTTAAAATGGTCAGTTAAGGCTGCCAATACTTGGCTACCTCTGCAATGATCCAATAACTTGGTTTCAAGTTTCACTTTATACGAGCTAATGTACTACTATTATTTAGTAGGCATCATATTCTTGGACCCATTTCGCTATATTCGTCGCTGCGAGGCTGCATCGCGTCTTTCTACGCCAACAAACCTCTGTAGTTGATACCCCGATATCTTCTGTTTTCAGAAACACATGTCGTCATGCTTTATGTAACTCTTTTGTGCTTACTCAATAACCACAATCCTTCATAGGCTATCTTAGTAGTCTGGCGACTCTATGTCAGGATAGCCTCATTTAAGTACTCTGTGCCTCTACTAACGTCTGATTACCTAGGTATTTATGCATGCCTGATGAGTTGAAGCCACTGCTGATAATATACCCTAAGCTTGGCAGACCCTGAGATTGCTGCTGCCCTTCATGTGACATTGAAATTTCCAGAACGACGTCATTGTAATCGCTTAATCTCTTTTCGAATCCATCATGGGGGTTTCATTTCATCCCGCGATCTCGGAAATTATCTCTTGGCTGAGTCTTCCCAGCTTTGGCTAGCATCATTCAAGTCCTGGCTAATAATGAAGCTTATCGTAGATCTTGTTCGCTTGCTAACTACCGATCAGGATCTGTCCAGCGTTGTAATTTATGATTCAAAGACGTTGTTGGTTACCCTGAATATTGAAGCCTAGTCGACTTGCAACTGACCAAAATCGCACTTTTGCTATGATGGGAAACTCGGCGAAGTCTTCAATAGATTAGATTAGTTAGTCTGCTTACTGACAGCATCTTTTACATCGTTATATACTCTGTCTTTTTAAGGATTGAATGATTTGCGTTGTGTGTCAGGATTCTTAACATTTGGAACTATTAAAGAGCTTAGACTTAGTTTGACAACAACTTGATGATCACGTTAGAATTCATAAAACAAGGGGAAACATTTAGACTCAAGTGGCATCGAGAATCCCCTTGATAGATGACGGTATCATCCGACTGAGCCGATCCTAGATGTGAGGCAGTAAATCAGTAGCTTTCCAACGGCGGAGTCAATTCAACAATCTCCTTGGAGATACATTTTTTGTACGAGGAAAGTTACCCGAATGTGGAATTGATCCAGTAAGAATGGCGTTTCACATGGAAAGTGCCTCATAATTCGCCTATAAAATCCGAACACTGCGATGATTTATAATGGCCTGTTAATGGCAATCAGTTGTAAGTGTGAGAGAGGCATTGCGTCTTAGGTAGAGCCCCGCAATGACCTTTATCCTCGGCACAAACTCACTCACTTACAGCATCATCAAGCACTTGTTTCTTCAGCATTGAGCAACATACATTATCTTCAAAATGGCGACTGAGGCTACTGTTCGTAAATTCTTTGCATCATCCGCTTATGCCGTGGCTGGTGCCAGCTCCAACCCTGCCAAGTTCGGACATCGTGGTAAGACTACATGTTTGTATGCGATAGTATCTTGCTAATCGAGGAGCTTGTAGTCTTTGCCTGGTATCTCCATCATGACTTACCAGTAACTCCCATCAACCCGGGCTCAGAGACCATCAACGCTTTAAACAAGGATCACCCTACTGTTCCCAGTGTGACCGCTCTTTCAAACCCTACGCAGACATCTCTGTCAGTCATTACTCCACCAGCGGCGACCCTGAAGGTGCTCCAAGAGGCAAAGGAGAAGGGCATTCCGTCGGTGTGGCTGCAGCCTGGCAGTTTTGATGATGCTGTCCTTAAGTTTGCTAACGCTCCTGGGACATTTGAAGCTGTTGTTGCTGGCGATGGTGGCCGAGGCCATGAGGGATGGTGTATCTTGGTTGATGGTGAGCGAGGACTGCAGGCTGCTGGCAAGCTGTGATGGATCAATGCACAGAGCCTCAAGTCAGAATTGACGAGTCAGATAACATACGATTTAGTAATTTACTTGTGATGTTTGCTTCTTCCTATGTGATTGATGGTAGTGCTAAGAGATATACGGATATGGTGTAGTAATTGGGCCAATTGATAATAATAGGTACAGGCGAATATTTCGGAATACCTAGTATAGACAATCGCCTAACCCCAACAATATTGAAGTATTTCGACCTAATACTCACCGTCTCAGAGTGCTGTATTTCCCAGGCCTCGATTGGTGACCTAACGTTAGGGCCCCAAGTCCATGGATGTTTAGATCTCTGGGGTTGAGTTGCTGGCAGGGATCCACCAAAGTAAACAAACGCGCCAGGACCCACCCCGACACTTTGCGTTGCTTGCTTTGCTTGTCTTGGATAGATCCTCGCTCGCTACGATCACCTCTAACTAATTCAATTCCTTCCACCACAACCGTCTTTCACCGTCATTCAGTTCTATTGTGTTGACGCAGCGCGCGCCCTTGTTTTCGAGTTGAACTTACCCTCTCATGAGCGCGATTATCTATTCTATATTTTCTCTTTTTCTACGTCCTCGACCGCTTGCTAGCTGCTAACTACCTACCTACCCAGGCAGACCAAGCTCTCCAATTTGTTTGCCCACAATCGAAGCATCGCGTCTTGTTTTAAATACCCTTGACTGACCGCGCTTTCACGCGCAACACTACAACAACCATGTCTTTTGACGACGTCACAGACCAATTCATCACATACGAGAGCCGTTTGGCCTCCTTTCATAAGAACTCGAAAAAGCGAGGTTCTACAGCCAGCGGAAGGGGTACAAAAGCTTTGAATTGGCCACACAAGAGCATCACACCCGCCAGCGTATGATGACCACGATATTTACAAACACCATAATAATCCGCTAACAATCTTGTAGCTCGCCCGCGCTGGACTTTTCTTCAATCCTACATCAGAAAACCCCGACAATACCACATGTTTTCTATGCCACAAGGGCCTCGACGGCTGGGAGGCCAATGACGACCCTCTCCTCGAGCACCTCAAGCATGCTCCCGAATGCGGCTGGGCGGTTGTCGCCGCGATTGAAGCCGAGGTCGGAGATTATGCGCAACAAGATCCTGATCAGCCATACATGAAAGATGCTCGAAAGGCCACATTTGCTGGAAGATGGCCCCATGATTCTAAGAAGGGATGGAAGTGCAAAACCAAACAGCTAGTTGACGCAGGATGGAAGTACACACCCACTGAAGACTCGGACGATATGGCCACGTGCACCTACTGCCAACTGGCCCTCGACGGCTGGGAGCCTGGCGACAAGCCTCTGTGAGTATCGCGCCCTCGTTCCCAATGTCGCGTGGACTGACCGGGTGTCTACAGAGACGAGCATTATAACCGATCACCTGGCTGCCCGTTTTTCATTCTTCTCGAAGAGAAGCAATCTACTAAGAAGTCTGGCCGAAGCAAAGCTGGACGCGCATCTAAAGCCTCGCGATTGTCTGCGCAATCAGTAGCTACAGTCGCATCGGAGGTGACCTCGATCAACGAGTCTACAGTTGCCATCGAGGACAGCGTCTTGACAACAACTTCGACTACACAGGGCGGAAAGAAGACAAAGGCTCGCAAAGCGACTACGAAAGGACGAAAGACAAAAGCCAAAAAGGAAGCACCTGTCGAGGATGTCGAGGCGTCCATTGAAGGAGAAGAGGCACCAGTAACAAAGCCGGTCCGAGGGCAGAAGCGAGACAGCGCAGCAGTGGAAGACGCCAGTAGCATGGCCATGTCTCCACCAGGCAAGAAACGTGCCACGCGGAAAGGTGGCAGCGCTTCTGTAAATGAGTCGACATTGCAACACGATGAGTCGGTTGATGTCACCGAAGTCTCTGTCTCTAAGAAGGGTGGCAAGAAGAAGACGACACGTAAGGCGTCCGCCAAATCTTTTCGCACCGCGTCCTCAGGCTCCGCGACCTCGGAGGTTGTGACGACTGGCTACGAGGCAACTCCTGGAACATTCCCTGATGATGATGAGATTGAGCGCCAACTCGAAGCAGACCTTGAGAGACAACTTACTGAAGACGAGGAGATAACTGCCCACTCTGATTCCGAAAGACGTCAGAGCAAGAAAGAGAAGGGAGAGAAGGCTGAGAAACACGAGTATTCCCGAGACTATGCCATGCTCAACCCTGAGCCAGTGGAGCCGAATGAAGACGATGTTGATGACGAACTTCGGGCTTTGCAGGCTGAGATGGAGGTTGATGAGGAGCTAGCACCTCAACATGAGCCTCAACCAGAGCCAGAAGTGGTGCCTGAGCACCTGCCTGAGCCTGAACACCAGGAATTACATATCCCAAAGAAGGGTCGAAAGGCTGGAACCAGAAAGGCTTCCAAGCAGAGCAAGTCTAAGAAGGCCAAGGCGGCACCTGAGCCGGTTGAGGAAGATGAAGTTGAGCCTGAGGAAGCACAGCTGCAGGAACGCGACATGCCCGAGGAAGAGGTCACACAACCAGAAGCAGAGACTCAGGTTGACGAGACAGCACACGACGATAGTCTTGTTAGCACTGACACTGTTGTCAAGAAGTCTAATAATTCTCGTTTGAGTACAGGCAGCCGAGGTCGTGGACGCCCCTCCAAGGCATCCCTCGCCTCGAGGGCTTCCGGCAATGATTTGGAACTAGTTGAAGAACCAGAAGAAGCTACTCCAGAGCCTATTGACGAGCAACCCACAAAACGACCCCGGGGGCGTCCTTCCAAGGCTTCATTGGCATCTCGTCCATCTGCTGGACCTGATGAGAGCCAAGTGAGTGAAGCGGCTCTTAAACGTGGCCGTGGACGTCCTTCAAAGAAGTCACTGGAAGCTCGGAAGTCGATGGAAGCAGCGTCGAGCCAGGAATCCACACAGCCCTTCACACAACCGGTTGAAGAGCGCATGCAAGAGGACGTCGAAGTCTACGCGTCCGAAGAGCAGAAGGATGAGAGGCCACCCTCTTCCCGTGTTGTATCGTTCGAATCGGCGCAGACATCTCCCGCACAACGGCCTATGCCGTCATCACCACCCGCGAGCGCGGTTCACCTGGCAAACCCGCCATCTACTCCTGGGAGAATCATTTCTCCCGCACCCTCGGCTCGACAAGCAGCTATCTCACCATCCCAATCACCCCAATCCTCTGACGCCGAGAACCAACGGCCCTCTTCCAGACTTACCACGAGTTCCAATCCTAAGAGAGTAGCACTTGCACCAGTGAACTCTACACCAACGCGCTCGTCACCATCGAGGCGCAACGTGATTGCGGGACTCCGCAGCACGGCACCATGGACAGAGTTGGATCTCGAGGCTGTGTTCGGAACACCGCGTGTCAACACAGACAAGGAGAATGGCGCAGAACGATATCTTAAGCAGGGTCAGACTTTGACGTCACCCGAGAAGCAGATGACAGTGCAAGAGTGGATCTACTACAATGCTTCAGAGGCCGAGAAGAAGCTCAAGTATGAGTGCGAGTCGATTGTTAACCGATTTGAGAGTGAAGGATCAAAAGCGATGCGCGTGCTCGAGGGACTGGTTGTGGAATGAGACATGACTTTCTAGACAGATGAATGACGGATGGGAGGCAAAAGCTGGATACATACAGACACAGACTCTGACATTACTCTTTGATGTAACTTACTTATAATGTGCATGACAAACAAGCTCAGGAATGACGGCGTTGGTTGGGATGAACATGCATGATGACTTTTCTCAGATACTGCATTTTTGTTAATGAATGAAAGAACAAGACTCTTCATTTCCTATTCGATTGTTTGGATTCAGCCTCTCATGTCACATTTCTAGAGATCGACGCCGTTCTTTCAGGAACCATCCGTAGATCGCTACGTCAAAGCCTCGACGAGATTGACTCTGCACTACAGCTACAACTATGAGCTTCAGCATTCCACACAGAAGCTATGCCGAAGAAACTAGGACTTGCTATCTTCCCCTTGGAGCGTAGAGGGTGATCAGCGTAGACAGCCGCCACTAGACGTTCGGTGCCCCTTGCATTCCAGGCTAAAAGCCCAGAACCCTTAAGGGTTCAACCTTTGCCTTTTCCGTCCGAGATCGCGGACATGGCGATAGGGCTTTGAGATGGAGGCGTTTACAAGAATTCATATTTGAGAGAGGGTATGGGATGTATAAGACATGGCGGGAATGCTTTTCTCAAAGGTCTGAGACAGTTTCTGAATACCTTCATTCATTCACTCACAAGAACTACACTCACATCTCTTCAAAGAGCAACACTGGTTGTTAGCCATATCCAAAAACACACTGTCAATATGCTTGGTCTATCTTTCCCTTCCTTTTGGGTCTTCCCTCGCCGCAGATCGACAGTCGATGCTGAGGTTGCATATCTTGAGAGCCTTGAAGCTGGCAACTTTGACGAGCCTCTCTATGTCAGACGCAAGGAACTTGGACTAAGCGACTGGTAAACAAGGAAGAGAAGAAGAAAACAAATATTAGGGGGAAAAAAAACAGTAAGTTCATGACTCCAGAAAATGTTACTGTTTACTAACAATCAACAAGACATGTCTTTTCGGTGCGCCTGGTAGCGGAGCCGGATGTTGCACGATTCGAGACGACTTCACGATTATCATCAATATTTCTTTTGTCAGATTGTACTATGTATGATAGGACGGGCGATTGTACTCTATATTTGTACTATATCAGATCACATCACACCAACTCACGCAAAACAGCACAGACAACAAGATTGTTAAACTCAGTCTGCCAAGTCGGCGACGACAATATGATCAATTTTCAACCTCATGCCATGCATCTCATGTGCTCTCCTTGCATTAAAACTGGCCAGTTATGGCCACCATCTCCCTACAAAAACAATTTCATCTCCTCGCCAATGCCCGTGGTATATATATAAGGAGTGTCTGGTATCTTAATGCCGATTCTATATGCTTCCCACCATGCGCCAAATGAGTGTCGTGGCAAAAGCCAAATATCCAAATTCGTAAAATCGTCTCTTCCAAAATCCTGCATGTGCATTGAGTATCCATGAAGTGTAAACATAAACGTGTAGTCAATGTCGAATAGACATTAATGTAAGGAGTGTCGTGAATAAAGATGTTCAAAAAATTGTTGTTGTTTGAAGATTAAATCAGCACCATCAGCATCGACAAAAGTGCGATGATAGTGGCAAAGCTAGCCGTCAATCGTGATGCCGCAGCCTCAACCGTTGAAGGCGCGGCAGTCTCGTCTGAGGTAGAAGATGAAGTGCGTGTCTCGAGGCGCGACCTGGTCTCAGTGGTAGCTCCGGAAGCGCCAGATTTGGTCTCTGATCCTGACTCTGTCTCTGTCGCAGTGGCTCCAGATTCAGACTCAGTTTCGGTAGCATCTGCCTTGTCAGAGCGTGTAGCTTTGATAGTCGTCTCTGTGGCAGCTCCAGAAACATCAGTTTCTGAACCTGTCTCGGCAGAATCCGTCTCGATGCCCTTGGTCTGGGCTGTTCTCGATCCTGTTTCTGTAAGGGTAGAAACTAAAGCAGTCTCAGAGTCACCGAGTGACGATGTGACAGTTACGACAACACTCTTGGCTGTGATAGACAAGGTGGTAGACTCACCAGCTTCAGAGTTTTCAGACCCATTGGTTGATGTCTCCTCAGCCGCTGTCTCAGTCTCGGTCGCCTCGGCCTTTTCAGTTGTCTCAGCCGGAACCGAACTCTCTTCAGCAGCTTCTCCAGATGTGGTTGGCTGTGATGCACCAGAAGTCGATCCAGCTGCATCTGTAGTCGCCTGGGCCTTCTCAGAAACTTCTGTAGAAGCATCTTCTGTAGAAACAGGTTCTGCGATGTCGGTGCTCTCATCCCCAGCACTAGTCGGCTCAGCAGCATCCGAGGTAACAACAGCTTCTGTAGTCTCAGCAGCGTCAGGAGTAGGCTCGGGAGCATCAGTTGTGGTAGGCTGGGGCTCGGCTTCAGCACTGGTAGACTCAGGCTCAGGCTCTCCAGTTGTGACTGGAAGGGCACTGAAATCGCCAGAGGTGGCCTCGACCTGTCCTGTCGTCTCCACATCCGCAGATCCAGTAACTTGGGACTCAGGACCAGATGCAGCTGTGGTCGCAGTCGTGGGATCCTTTCCATCACAATAATCAATGAACTGGTTAAACTCGGGCTCAACATAATCGCGAATGGTGTTCTTGCTCTTGGAAGTGTTGTCACTGATACAGTCGCGGCACATATCGTAGCTGCCACGGAATGAAGAACCTGCTCTGCAGAGCTTGTCCGATTTTCCAGTAGAGAGTGCGATCTTGTAAGCACCATCACAGTCATCGTAGCAAATAGCTGGAGTGACATCTCGCCTGTCGAACATGTAGAGTCCACGTCGTTGGTTATTGCTGGGGATGTTGTCATAGGACTCTGCTACTGAAGTAGTGGCATCAGGCCAGTCACTCAAGGTTGTCTGTGAAGCCCAGTTTCCGGTAGAAAAGGTCTTCAGCTCACCACTCACGATCTTCTCATAGACTTGCTTCTCAAAGATATCATAAGAAAGACCGAAAGCCTCTGGGTTCAGGTTGAAGTAACCAGGAGAACGAGGGTAGAAACCAGTCTTGTTCTTGCGCCACTTCGCCTTCTTGACCTTGGGAGCCTTGATACAGTATTGAGGTTCACAAAGATAGTCCTCATCAGGTGGCTCAGCCCAGAAGTTGCACCATGCTGGTTTCGGCGGGTTGCAGACGTAGCCTGGCTCGCAGCCAAATGTGAGATCAGACTTGCGGCTGAGTGGCGCAGATCGGCCGGTAGGCTTGGGGCACAAGGTGATGCGTCCAGGAGTAGCCGTCACTGTGGTAGGAGGGAGCTGTACTGTTTGGCCAATGGTCAAGGTAGTGGTGTAGACAGTTGTCGGGCCTGAAACCACAGTGACAACCGTCTCATCGTCCTTAGTCAGGGTCACAGTCTCTGCAGGCAGTCTCTCTGTGACGACTGATTCAATGGTGACAGTAGCCTGCTCTCCAGGGACAGTAACAACAGTACGCTCTCCAGGAACCGTGACGGTCCTTTCCTCGCCAGATACGGTGACAACAGTTTCCTGGCCAGGTAGAGTCACAGTCCTTAGCACGGTTCTATCCTCACCAGGTTGGACAATAGTTCTAGGGATAGTCACTGTCTCGTCTTCTCCTGTCTCGGTGATAGTAACCCTGCTTCCTGGAATAGTAACGACGTCGGTAATTGTCAACGCAGGTTCAGTAACAGTAGTTCCAGCCTCAGTGACAGTGCTTCCGGGCTCAGTGACAGTTTTCTCAGGGAGAGTAATAGTTGTCCCAGCCTCAGTCACGGTACTGCCAGGCTCTGTGACAGTAGCTTCAGGAAGCGTCACAATAGTACCCGGCTCGGTCACAGTCGTTCCGGCCTCGGTAACGGTAGGTCCTGGTACAGCAACAGTACCCCCATCTTCTGTGATTGTTACTCCCGGCTCAGTGATTGTGACAGGGGGCAAAGTCTCAACAATGGTCTCTCCCGGAAGTGTTTCGACGAAAGTTGGTCCGGGCACAGTCTCTATCACTGTTACTGGCTCCGTCTCGATATACGTCGGCCCAGGTCGAGTCTCAACCACAGTAGTTCCCTCATGAACTGTTTCTGTGACTGTTGAGGCAGCTTGAGTTTCGGTTACCGTGACCTTCTCCGTGACCTTTTCAGTAACCTTCTCAGTAACCTTTTCGGTGACAGTGGTGGTGCCGCCGGGAGCGCTTCGAGTATGTTAGTGAAAGCTATTTGAATGATCAATAACGACTTACCAAGATTGAGTTGTGCCAGGTGGCGCAGTCGTGGTGGGAGGCTCAGGAGCTTCAGTGGCAGTAGTTGGAGGCTCATACGGCTCAGTCGTTGTAGTCGGAGGTCCGTACGGCTCGGTCGTTGTCGTTGGAGGTTCAGGAGCTTCAGTCGTTGTGGTGGGAGGTACATAAGGCTCGGTTGTGGTGGTAGGGGGCATTGGGGCTTCACTCGTTGTTGGAGGCGCAGGAGGCTCCTCGCTGGTGGTCGAGGGCCCATAGGTTGGAGGTGGAACTACGGTGTAGGAATCTGTGATAACCGGGGGCGGTGGAAGCGGCTCGGTGGTAGTCTCAGGCGGCGGAGCTACTGTGGTTGGATCGTTGGCAGGATAGCTGTCTGTGATAACCGGGGGCGGTGGAACCACCACGGTCGTTGTCACGGGTATAGGACAGCCGCACTTAGCATTCCAAACCACCATTGTGCCGTCCTCTATGTACGGGGTTCCTGTATCGGCCCCGTCAACAGCGGTATCGTCTTGCTCAACCGGCGCGGCAGTGGTGACTTGAGGTGCCGGAGCCGCTGTTGTTTCTGGCTCGACCTTGGCTTCAGAAGTCTGAGCTTCGGGAACGCTGGCGACGTATCCATCCTGAGCGGGCGCCTGTGTATTGGCAGCAGCAGGTTGGAGGCTTGCTGATTCACTCCTTCGATAGAGACCTTCTCTGGCATTCTGGGCTGGAATCTCAACAGCTACAGCGCCCAAGGCACTGAGCAATAGTGAGAAGCGCATGGCAGGCAATCGCCTTCAAATGCAACAAGTGAGTGATACCAATGTCAGGACCGTCTGGACCAAGTAGCGAGTGTGGTTGAAACGAACGTCAAAGTCCAACTCTTCTAGGTTGAGATGTTAGAAAAGGTCAAACAGAGAGAGTCAATGCATTGAGCTTGAAGAAGTATCACAGATATATGATGGAGGAGCTGGGACTGGGTTGGGGGCTGAGCAATAGAGGAAGCCTTACCAGAAACCGGCAATGCGGATTTTCAAGCCCACATACATCGACATCCACAAGGAGAGTTGATTTCCTCTGGTAAGCCACTCCGGGGTATAGACACGGCAGGCAAGCAGCTGAGAGAGCCGAGTTGCGGATCGATGTAAGAGCAGAGCCGATTCACCGGGTGGAAAAGTTTGAATGTAATCAAACTCAAGAGCCAAGCGTCAGCCAAATTAAAGAGATCCTAGTCTGGTCACCAAAGAAAAGATGACTTATTAAGACAAAGAGCAAGGAACATCACAAAAGATCCATTGGGAGGAAGTACAACGCTGTAGCTAAAATGCGCTGGAAGAGTTTGTGGGTACCTCGCCTGAGCTTGCTGACCTTGAGCGATCCGTAGCATGAGCAACAATGCATTTACATGCATAGAACATGGATGATAACAAGGGTCTGACAGGGGTATACACATTAAGATATGCCCCAATTGAGGAAGCAGCACGACCTTTGGAGGTCCACTTGGACAAGGGCCTTGTTCTGATGCCTCTGAGAGACTCCAATATCACGCACGTACGTTCTTAGATCCAGAGCTGCGGGCCGTGAAGGGGCGGAGAAGTGACAATATCACATCACAACCCACGAGGGTTGTGCTGACAACAAGGCCACCACATGACAGACAAGATGGAATATCTGACATGGTTTGGGGTTAGATAGAATTGACCGAAAACTGATAGAACGGTACTCCGTTCTCCGTTCTTTTCTACAGCCTGAAAGCCAAGGCTTGACGCGCAAGACTGTGACGTTGGCACGGGAGAGGAAGTTTGCGGAGTGGTCTGTGATAATAATAGACAATGCAGCAAAAGTGTCACCGATTCGATGTGTAAGGTACGCCAATGATGCTGTGGCTCATAGAAAGCCGGATCTCAGAGGATGTGGGTGGCATTTGGGTGTAGAGGGGTTCAGAATTTCCCGTATTAAAAGTACAGAATTGGCCAGTCACAATGTGATCCAGCGAGTCATTGGCTGTGAAAGTAAGGCATAATAAGTGCGGCACACACAAAGACATGCTTGCGTGCGTGCTTTGGAGTTGGATGTATGTCGAAGATGAATGTGGAGAGGCCTCAATAGAAGTTGAGTCGTCGAGCGAGTGAGGTTGAGACGGGAAGTTCGAGGCTCACTCCTTCGGAACCAAGAAAGCCAAGTAGAGTTAGTGGGTGGCTTGTAGTAGTGAAACGGGCGGGCAGGTAGGCGCCACAGCCTGATTCTCAGGGCATCTCGTGCTGTGATTGGTGGAAGTCTAAACAAAGCAACCCAATCCAGGGCGGAAGTTTTTGCTTCGGTCCAGCCCTGTGAGAGCGGGAGAGAGTGGAGACTTGCGATTTCGTCACTTGTCACTGATTTACGATCCGTTTTATCACGGGCGATCATTGCAGGAGTTTGTCTCTGGAAATACTGCATTATCACAGTTAAAACCTGTTTTTTCACGAAACGGAGGGAAAAAAAATGCAGATTCTGTACTAGGCTCTCGCGTACCTGACTAGGTACAGAAAGGATGTCTGTTCTGTCTGTCGGTCAATCGAAGGTTGTATACCAGGATAATTTAAGCTAAAAGCTGACTGCCCGCTACGATCCCCACTGAGTCGACCCTGAGCCCCACTGTAGCCCCGCCACATGCCGAGCCTTAACTGATGGAAGGTCTGTCTGTCTGTCTGTCTGTCTCTCTGAGGCTACAACAACAAAACATCCATTGCAATCACGGGTCGACGGTGCTCGGATCAGATATTGTCCTTCGCCGACTTGACGTGTTGGCAGATGAATCATCATCTGAACCTTTTCTTTGTTCTCTCAAGTCCACACTCATTTGACAACTGCCCACCTCAATAACCAAACATTGCCAAACCCGGATGCTGTGTTGCCTACAGTTCGTCTCTCCCTCCCCCACGCCTGGTCACAACCTCGCATTCAGTCTGACATCTGCGCGACTTTTGATTCATCGTGGCCACTCCCCGTGGCTGCGGGGGCCTCGATGAGTTGCGTCCGATCTGCAGCGGACTAAGAGACGTGGATGGTTAGGTTGCCAGCACAGCGCATGAGTTGATGGAGAGATCATCCTTGCAGTGCAAAAATAACACCTTTTTCCGTATGGACGGAGGCTCTCCTCTCCTTGGCTTCACGGAGAGAGAGTCCGATGGGTGAGATGTGGTCTCGTTACTTGTCTCCCCCCCGACATGTGCCAGTGCTTATTTTAGGCAGGGATGTGGATGGTAAGATCGGCCATGTCAGTCCAATCCCGGTTAAGCCCAGCCTCCAAAGGCTCTTTACCCGCCCTTCGACGGATGGCACTTTTGGATTTGCACTTTCTTCTTGCGACTCTGACATCTCTGCCAGAAAGAGCCAGTTGTTCCGTTCGGTCATGTCCGTGTCCGTGTCCGTCAAAATAGGGAAATCCAGTGCTGACGAGAAAACCGACAAGAAAGAGAGGGCAAAGGTCTTTGCTCAGAGCCTGCTTCTCATCCAAACCGATCAACTGATCCAATCAACTTGAAACCTCATGCGAGATCGCCGTGATTCCAACTGCCTGGGCCACTTAGCGGTTGTGGCTGTTGATAGTCTGTGAAACAAAACACCACCCACGAGCTCCTGTTGGTTCGTCTGCTTCTCAGCCACAGCCACTGGTTCTTTGTTCAAGAAAACTTGACAGCCTGCATCTTGACTCGGCTGGCCATCTATTCCTTCTACCGCCATCGGCTACCGTCCGTTCCATCGGGCGCATAAGCTGAGAGGGCCTGTTCAGAGCAGTGCCTACACCCTGGTCCAGTCCTAGGTCGATCCCAGATCCAAAATTCCTCGAGGTCGGCCCTTAGCAACAGGATATCCACCTGTTTACCGCTCTGAAAATTTCCACACTTGAAGTGGATGAACCATTTTCAACGGTCAGCCTAGCTCCTCATCATTTAGAGGCAGAATCAGGCTCCAGGGGATTGAGGCTGAGTAGTGAGATATGGAGTGATCCTGGTCAAAAGTAATGTCCTTACAGAACGGTGTCAGCTCGGAAGCATAACCCTGACCATAGCCAACGCATGCAGAGCATGCTGCACCGCAGTAAGATGGTGTCCATATTCGCATGGGCACCCACCGAAGAGCATGGATGTAGCTCAATGGCTCTGTAAACCTCTAACCGACGAATCTGCTGTCTGAACATGAGGAACAGCTGATCCCTTAGCCCTATCCTTTCCCCATCCCCTCGGTCTCAACTGGTCTCGGTGGCGAACGTTTACTCTACAGAGAATACTGTACACTTGCCTTCCATCTTGGTATTCTGTCTTACAGACAGTTTTGTATTCTCTCTATACCGTTTACTTTCTCATCTTACAACCATTTTGTCTCGGCGTCTAGTTCCTTGATCCTTGCCCACTCATTCTACGTGCATATTGCACAAACCCGCCAAGCATTGAGCTGCCCGGACACTTTAGTGATCTTTGATTCTAAGTCAGACCGAGGCTGTTTCTTTGTTCAATAGGTATTGCTTACCTTCCCAAACCAGCCTTGTCACTTGTGTGCACTTCGCCTCCCAGCGGATATTCGGTCTCTTTGCCGGCCATCGGGACCGCCTTTAGGATAGGATAAGCAATGGTGCACTAGCATCTTCTTGCAGTTAATTTCTTTCAAACGTCTGCTCTGTGCGACGCCCTCAGAATACCTCATGATCGCAGCCATGATGTTCAAAAACACTGCACCGTGGGCATTCATGGCCGCGGCCATAGGTCCAGCGGTCGCACAGTTTGATGCCTGGCAAGATGGCCAAATCAGTACTGAAATATGTATTTGGAAGCAGCCAAGAGGTGAGACTATCGTCTAATAACCTAGTTAAAGCCTTGTCTAATGTCCAATCAGCAATAATAATTCGGGATATGGTATATCTAGATGGCGGTGATATCAAATGGACTGCACATATGAATGATGGCGAAACTATCACAGGAATCGACACAGGTTGGTCATTTCGATCTCTTACTCTTGGGCAGGCTAACAATCCAAGGTAACAATGAGGGCATTATCCTCAACTTCAACCTGAGCACTCCATTTAATACGACGACAAATGTGACGCAGATTCTTCTCGACAAACCAGCCATGTCAAAAGCACGAGGCGGCTCAGGAAACAGTAACGGCGCTGCGCCTAACTTTGTCGATGGCGCTCTCCTCGGTAATGATGCCGAATTCTTTCTTTACGGTGGCGATCTGTTGCGAAACGACGATTTGTACCAGGCACCCGATAAGGATGAAGTCTTGGGCTACCAGGCATACCAGTACGGACCTGATAAGCCGACATGGAAGCCAAGTTTTGTTGATGACAAGCTGGATAAAGACGTCATTAGATACGTCGCGTATGGAGGAGCTGCAAATGTACCGTCTGAAAACCTTGCGTTCTATTTCTCTGGACTGAGATCGCCGACATATGGAGCTTTCTTCACAAACGATCCCAAGAACAAGGCCACGAACGTTTCCGACACGCTGATTACCTTGAACATGGAGGAGCAGCTCTACGAAACCTGGACCAACACAACGCTGAAAGGGCCCAAGGGACGTGCCAATGCAGAGGTTGTTTGGGTGCCTGTGGGCAAGAAAGGTGTGCTTGTCGTCCTTGGAGGTGTTGTCTATCCTGAATGGGCAGGGCGAAGTGGCAAATCCCCAAACGAAGCAGAGAGTGTAAGTTATATCCAAACTTGCATCGACATGGAAGTGATACTGACACTACATGATGACAGGAAAAGCAAAGCCCTGAGTTTATGCAGACAATCGACGTCTACGACATAGACAGCAAGAAGTGGTACAAGCAGGAAACCAAGGACGGTCCAGGCGCACGAACTCGAGGATGTGCAGTTGTAGCTACGGCTTCAGACCGCTCAAGCTTCAACATCTTCTACTATGGCGGGTTCGATGGTATTCATCCATTAGACGCTTACAGTGATGATGTTTGGGTACTCTCGTTGCCATCCTTCACGTGGATCAAGATCAACGAAGGAAAATCTCTTCATGCTCGAGCCGGACACAAGTGCTTCATGCCATATCCTGACCAAATGCTTGTCTTTGGTGGTTACACGTCTCAAGCTGGAAGTTCGATTACTTGTCTTGATCAGGGTCCAATTGTGAACTTTAACGTTACTAGTGGACAGTGGTTGGATGGATATGATCCTGACGAGTACAGTGATTACGGCGTTCACGAAAAGATTCATTCTGAAATCGGAGGTGATGCCAAAGGTGGCGCAACAGCGACTGCCCCTGCAGACGGCTGGTCGACATCTGCGCTTGAAGACATCTTTGGCACTAAATACGATACTAAGAAGATTAAGGAATATTGGCCTTATACCAAGGCAGTCTCAACAGGCAGACCTCGACTCGACAGCGGCGACAACAATGATGATGACAACAAGAGCGGCGGCTCTGGTCTTCCAAATTGGGTTGCGCCAGTTCTTGGAGTCGTCCTTGGACTGATGTTCGTGACTAGTATTCTCGTTGTCTTCTGCCTTTGGCGCCGTCGCAAGATCTTCAAGAACAGATCAAGCGACGATGGTACTGAAGATCCAGGCTCGCGTATCCGTTCATGGATCAGAGGCCAGCACAACGAGAAGGCCCCTACAGTCACAACAGACGAGACCCCCACAAGTCCTGGAACTGAAGTTGCCTCGACTGCGAGATTCGTCGGTTTGTCGCCGTCACCATCTGATACTCCTGCTTATTCTGTCTCTCCTGCTGAAGTGGCTGATACCCAGATTCATGAGATGCCCGGTAAGTTCGGCTACTTACTTAAGTGATGACAGTTACTGAAAGGTCTAGACACGTCACGACCTCCTGAGCTTCATGACACGGGCCTCTCACCCATCGACATCATCCAGAAGTACTCTCACTTTGCCAAAGACGGCAAGCCCCGCTCCATGTCGAATCCTTCTAGCAACTCTTACTCTATAGGAGGGGAACATGCAAGCACCGTCTCGAGGTCGACAGGACCTCAAGTATCGCAAACTGACTCTCCCACTGCAGGTCATAATCGCATGACATCAGATGTGTCTGGTGTAACTGAAAGCGACGGGAAGCCCACTCGCGTAACATCTGATGTTTCTGGCGTCTCTGAGGGCGATGCCTCAGCACTCCGGCATACGGCCGTTCCCATAAGTCCAAGGACTGGCGATGCAAGCTTGCCCTCGCCGCCACTTCCCTCTCCCCCTGCAGACCTAACACCCAATTCACCTACCGGTGAAGGGCCAGTATCCCCTGCACCAGTCTCTCCTCCCAGTGCCAGCGAGGCTCCTGGTCGGGACTATATCACAGCCAAGGCCTCAGCAAGCCCTATCCGGAAGAGCATGTTTAAGGAAAGTGATGAGGATATGGGACATTCTAAGTAGATGCCTTAATTTGACATAAAATGGGAGGATGGCGTTTGAATTGTGGTTTATGATGGAACGTATGGGCATACATATCAATATCGGGCGGCAGGACATTCTTTCACAGGCTCAGCATTCTAGGAGTACGATACCTTGGTTTAGGTTCATGGCGGACTACACTCGTTTTGTTGCAAAACATTCAATGTCTACATACGTTACTTTTGAGTACCTATATTCGTAATACCCAATCCATATGAAAGATTTCCCTGCTCTCTGTTCTTCCGTCTAATCTTGCCCTGTGGTGCCTTTCAAAATCGAGGTATTTTTGTTCTTTTCCATGCATAAACAACACCCGTTCGTTTTAGCTTTAGAAATATCCGGTTAAACCTCAACGAGCTGGTCATCTTCATCCTCGACCTCTTCTACTCGTCCGTTTGTAGCCTCGGGCTTATCCTCGATGGCCTTAACATCATTCTCTGTCTTGACTTCGTCTTCCTCGTCGCGTGCTAATACTTGCACTAAGCGCTCACAAGCTTCTTGAACACCCTCATCATTGACTCGCGAATGTGTCTCACGAATGACAGGATAGACCTTGACACGACGCATAAGGTCTCGTCCTTCCCGTGTTGTCGTCAATAATGTGAGTGTCTCAACATGTGTCTGCACATTCTGGTTGTCTGAGTCTCGCTTCTTATCAGGAGGTAGCAGTTGGAGATCAGGCAGCATATCCATTGTCTCATCAACATCGTACTCCTCGTTACCCATGATAGGAAGCAGGATATAAGGTAGGATATCGATCTCATCCTCAGATAAAAATGAAGGGTGGGATGAAACCTCAAAGGCAATGTTTTTGATAGTGCTAGCAACACCTTTTCGTCGAATATCGGACTTGTGTTCAGTGAAAACCTTGAGCTTGGTAATGGGAATGACCTTGTCATAAGATTGCTCTTCAAGGAAGTGCTTTCGAATATCAGCGTGCTTGGAAAGATCGGCGAAGACGTAGGCTAGATAGTCAAAGTCTGCGTCCTTGTTGTATGTGCCGTCTTGTCCCTTGACAAACAGATCTAGCAATTGGTTGAGGACTACCTGGTCAGAGCCTAGTTCCTTTTGAGGTTCTTGCTTTCGCTTGAGAAAATCTTTCAAGCCATCCCACTTGGATAGGTTGGCCACAAGCATGGCCAACAAGTTGGCATTAGGCTCTTCGGGGTTCTAGATGCCGTGTGAGCGACTGACAATAAGTCTCTTCAGCCTTTCAACATACCACTATGAGATCGAATACAATTCCGAGGAACTTCTCGTCTTTTGCAAGGAACTCGAGGACCTCTTGGTCACTCGATAAGTTGACCAGCATGGTGATGGCATGTTCGGCAATTTTCTGAGACACCATCAGTCTCAGGGAGACTCTTTTCATTCTCACAGGCCCGACTTACAGGATGATCTCGGACTAAGAAACTGAGATGCTTGACCGGTTGGAGTTTCTCGGCCTTGAAGATGCTGGGTTCTGACAATGAGTAGGGGACGAGGTTCTCAGCAGCAAGCAGACGAATCTGAGCGTTGGGGTTGGCGATGAAGCCGACGAGCTGCAGTCGATATATGTTAACTGAGTGTTCTTCTGGAGGTATATAGGGTAACTTGCCTCTTCTAGTTCAGTTGGCATTTTCTCTTTCTGTTATTATCTTCAATAAATAGGTAGGTATGTGTTGTTGAAGTGAATTTTTAGTGTGGCGATGATTTTGGAGGGGGCATGAGAGTAGTGGGGGTAGAGGCCTGAAGTCATCGCTGCTTCAGTAGGACTGGGCATCATTTTTAGTGGTCAACAAGTGAATTTTCAGTTGGACCCACATGCTGAAGAAGTTTCCAAGGGTCTCTTCTTGTGTCATCATGGTGGCGGGGCAGAATCGGTCGGGTTTATCTTTTTTTCTTCTTCAACAAGGCAAGGATATTAGAAGTTTTAGCTGCCTAATTTATTAGCCAGAAGCATCAATTGTCTTATTACACACTTGTGAAATGCATAGCTTCATTTTCTGCTATGTAATAGTAAGAGAACAAGGTACCTGGTAAAGGAGGACAAGGGATATAATGAGGGCAATAGCACGTAGAATATCTAGTATAGATTTGCATAAATGATAGAGAGCACATATAGATCGATACACGAATACAGTGTTCTGCCGTCTCATCAGTCTGATATATCTGATACAAGTGATCCAATTCATAGACAACTTCTCGACCGAAAGCGGTGAACCACCTTTGTGAGCCGATACAGTGCACTAGGCAAATTCGAGCAAGAGGGGTCCTTATCGATAAGGCAAAATTTTTGAAATTCTACCTAAACTACGACTCCAAGCCCACATTGTGTGCCATCTCCAAGTCAATACGCCCAAAATGCCTAAAGCCACTACTCCCTCTGCCTCGCGGCAGACACGACGACACAACCCTCTCGAGGATGACATCACAGCCACTGGAATTCTCAAGAACAAGCCCTCAAAGAGAAGATCAAAGGGCGGCGACGATGAGGAGGAAAACTTTGTAGACGACCGCGCTTCAAGAACCATTCTGCGCATAGGTCGTGAGCTGGCTGAGGAGGAAAATGCTGGCAAGGCTGTCGCCAAACCTACCATCGACACTTTTGGCTACGATTCGCGATTTGACGATGAGGCTGAGGAGGAGAACAAGGTCTATGAGGACGATGAGGCTTGGGGCGAGGATGAAGAAGTCGTGGAAGAGATCGAGGTTGACCCAAATGACCTTGATGTGTACCGAAAATTCATGCCCGACGAGGAAGATGATCTATTGAAGCACGGGTGGGATCTCAAGCCTACAGGAGAGGAGCAGGGCGAGAGCGTCAACCTTGCAGATCTTATCTTGGAGAAGATTGCTGCTCACGAGGCGGCGCAAGAGAGGCGAGAGAACAACCTGGGACCTCCCGATGAGGAGGACTATGAGCTTCCCCCCAAGGTTATCGAGGTCTACACCAAGTAAGTTCCCAATTGGAACCTGAAATGACAGCATAGGCTAACAATTCTAGGGTCGGCCAAATCCTCTCGCGATACAAGTCCGGACCTCTGCCAAAGCCCTTCAAAATTCTCCCCACAATCCCTCACTGGGAAGACATCATCGCTGTCACTGAGCCAGACAAGTGGTCTACCAATGCTTGCTACCAGGCGACAAGAATCTTCGTTTCCAGCAAGCCCCATGTTGTTCAGCGATTCCTAGAAATGGTCATCCTGGACCGCGTTCGCGAAGATATCTACGAAACCAAGAAGCTTAACGTCCATTTGTTCAACTCGCTTAAGAAGGGTCTTTACAAGCCTGCTGCTTTCTTCAAGGGCTTCTTGTTCCCTCTCGTTGGCAGTGGAACCTGCACCCTCCGCGAGGCTCATATTATCTCCGCCGTCTTGACTAGGATTTCTATCCCTGTACTTCACTCTGCCGCGGCCCTGAAGGGTCTATGCGATATTGCCGCTCAGGAGGCGTCTCATGGAACCGAGGGTGGAGGTGCCACCAATATCTTCATCAAGGCCCTTCTGGAGAAGAAGTATGCTCTCCCCTTCCAGGTCATTGACGCCCTGGTATTCCACTTTTTGCGATTTCGTAGTGTCGACCCTGCCTCTGTTCAGGTCGGCGACGCTATGTCAGGCTTGAATGAAGGTGACGCTAGAACAAAGCTGCCCGTTATCTGGCACCAGTGTCTGCTCGCATTTGCCCAGCGATACAAGGGCGATGTCACAGAAGATCAGCGTGAGGCCCTTCTGGATCTCCTTCTTACACATGGTCACGCAGCTATCGGTCCTGAGGTGAGGAGAGAGTTGTTGGCTGGACGAGGACGTGGTGTGCCGCTGGAGCCCCAGGGCCCAGCATTGGATGGCGATGACACTATGCTCATTGACTAATGGTAATGAGACTGATGTTATCGATCAACGGCATTTCTAATGAAGCAAGACAACTTTGGCGTATGGCGTATTAAAAAGGTTTCAAGCTGGTTCGACTTGAGTGGAGATAGAATTGAGTCTGTTGGAGACAACAAGCCCATCTCGATACCAATTACCTATATATGATTCTTCTGTTCCATTTGTGTTTCCTCTATAATTCTTATCGTGCACTGTCCGTCACCTGCGTGCCTTCTACACCAGTGACCATCCTTCTCTTCTACCTTACCCAATTGGGATGCCATGAGCCTCCACTGCCATTCACCATTCACAGTATGTGGAAGGAACAGTGACAACAACTGTCATGCACCTCTAGAAGGCAGCGGAACTCCCTCTCCGAACGGATCCGACACCCCTATCATTCATCCTCCTACCTACTATACCTATGGAACAGCTCTTCTCACCAGCATCTTCCGCTATACGCGCTATGTTCTCTATCCCAACATCCTAGTTGTCTGTTTTAAGCTATTATATAATTCTTTTCCAACATCGGTCCTTTTCGCCACAATGTTGTCGCCCTAGTTGAGTATATCATCTTGATCGAAGGGCGGCCTCGCCCGAACAGTGCTACTTCAGGTTTAAGATGCCGGCGCAGTCTCGTTCAGATCCATCGTTGCCAACAATTCGTCATAATATGAACGAGCCCAAGTACGACTTCACATTATGAGACCCCGAGCAGCTATACTGATATCTCTAGTTACTTCAATGTTCCTCATGGAACGACTGCGTCTCCTGCCTTGGCCGCCGCGGCGTTCACGGCATCCAAACCAAAATATGAAAACCTAATGAAACACCACCCGAGCCTTCCTTCAATGCCGGAGAATATGTTCTCGTCTCCTCTTACTTCAAATGCTGCTACGCCTCGGCCAACCTATCGACAATCCCTATCATCCTCTAGTTTCGGTGTGGACCCCCCACGGCCTCCTCGTGACGGGTTCGAGTAGGTCTGGTTCCCTCAAGGATACTGGGCAGAACGCCAACTTCCGATACCACGGAAGAGCACTTCTGGGAAGAGCTTCTTCAAGTGGAGGAATCGCTCGACAAAGTCCGCCAGTGAATCAGACGTTCGACGCCTTTCATTCGCATCCCCTTTAACATCCCTTTCAGCGCCACTCACCTTTCAGGGGTTCGAACCAACACAGCCAAGACCACCTTCCAGTCCCTTTGTGTCGGAATCGGCGCACGTTCTTTCTTTGCAGCATCCTTCCGTCACGCGCTTCTCAGATCAATTTCCAGATTCCGGCGATTTATCCCCCAGTATAAACAGCACAGACTCGATCTCCCCGATGAACAATTCTGGCATGAAAGGACAGACGAGTACACCTCCCTCTTCAGCGCCGAGCTCCAAGGGCTTTTATGTCAAAGCAAAGAAGAGTCTTGAATCAAAGCTGAAGTTGAAGACTCGCAAAGAGGTGAGTTTGTTTCGTGGCAGACATATGGATCAACGCTAATCTTGACAAGGAACCAATGTGTTCAGCTATCCCACAACATGTCCATCAATGTGCGACAATGGATGGCACGGATAATTATTCCAGCATGCTCCAAATCACTAAAACAGGTTCCTGGCTCAAAGATGATACAGTGAAGCCCAAGCTCCGACGAAGACTTTTTGGCAGGGCACCGTGGGCACGCAAGGAATCGGCAGGGTCTTTCAGCAGCGTAACTAGCTCTGTGAGGGAGATACTCAAAGGTGAGACTCCCCCTCCCTCGGCAGCCTCAAGTTATACTTCTTGTACGTTATGTAAAATATGTACGGTATCTGAGAAACCGAGGCTGACATTCTAGCAGTACATGTCAACTGCGTTAATGGCCAGTTTCCTGGAGGGGTATGTTCATGTAAAGCGATCTCGGGTCGCCACATACTAACAGTTTTCCTTTTCCAGGAGGCAAGAAGAATAAAGACACCACCTCTAGCCGAAGATACTGCGAACGGTCGGCCACGCTCATTCTTCACTGAGACGGTTCCTCCCACAGAAGATGATGGAATGGAGTCTTCGTCGAGAAGGAACTCTCTCCAAACAGTTCGTCGCCAGAGCATTGTTGCTGACACTTACGAGTGGTGGGAAAAGATGCCCAAGAAACCCGTTCGCAGGAGCCCTTTTCAAGAACGACCTCCTTTTGAATTTCAACTACCGGAACATCTTCCCAGCAGCCCAATGTGCCCGACCAACGAGAAACACGTCAGTGGTGGGACTGGCATCTGTGTCTACCATGGACGCAGGAAGTGTGCATCTAGATTGGCGCCAGTGTGATTCAAGTTACCATGGGGAGAAACCGGAAAGACAGAGCGGCCATACCTTGGGTATGAAAAGGCTTTTGGTTTGGAGTACCATATACCTCAACCCCTATTCCTTTGATTTTTGTATTCTGCTTTATTCTTGTAGTATGATACTGATGAATCGAGTAATAAAATCAACAGCGAGATGCACGAAATATGTAATAAAGTTGGCAGCATACTCTTATTCAGTGCTTTCATATTGAGAGTTTACTTTCATTGGTGGCGTTGAGTGACGATAGTCTACTCTACAGCATTCTTCTGTTTATTCCGATTCCCTTAGTTTATATGATCGCTTATTTGCCCTGATTTCTTCCAAACTTCTACCTGCTTGATTGAGATATATTTCCAAAACGCCCACCACATGCTCCAAGAATTAGGATGTTATCTAGACGGAAGACCTAACTTGGGTACTTGGTGCTCCTTTATATACCGTCTGTCCCTCTGCCGGCATGACATAGTCATAAGTCTGTTGCTGATTATTCTTCCTTCTGCTCCAGAAGGACTGACTCCCCTTAAAGAACAAAGGCGGCGGGTTACGAATGTGAGTCATTACAAGAACAACGAGCCAGACAATAGTGATAGTAGGAAGCATCCAAGAACTCTGTTGATAATCGGCGGATCGTGTCGCACTGTATCTTATCAATGCGACGAGACTGGTCCCGAGGCCGAGTAGAGTGAAGAGGATGTGACGGGTGATGGCCCATTTGCTCCATGGCTTCGTTCGTGAGATGACGGCTAGAGAGACCATGAGGATGAGGGAGATACCAGCGGCAATATAGGTATAGTTGAACTGCGTCATAGTTAGAAATTGAAGTATATATCAGGGTATTGATTGAGCATCGGCTTACGATAAGTTGGAAACGAATCCACATCTTGTCATTGAGTTCGGATTCAAAACCAGAATCAGTCTGCTGTATGCCTTTGCTCTTGTTCTCATCATCAACTTCTTTAGCGAGGTTGATCTTGAAGGTCTCAAGCAAAGCGTTCTCCATGGCACTCATAAGCCCAATCATGGCGTCGACGAATGTCTGGTAGTCGTTCTGATCAGGAAAATCCTTGTCCAGATTTGTATCAGAGTACTTGACGACCTGTGGCCAGAAGGTGTCGTTGATAGTAGAGATATTCTTCAGCGCAGCGTCGGCCGTGTTCAAAGTCGTGATATACTGAGGTGTGTAGGTCTCGAAGAATTTGGTGACAACTCTCTGTAGCTCGTCGACGATCATCTTGGTTGTTGCCTTGGCCATGAGACTTGTGTTGTCCAGGAGTACTGAGCTCGAGTTCAGGTGCTTGAAAACATCAAAGATTTTGGTCCAGATGACGAGCTGCGTGAAACCCTGGATGAAAAGGCAGAGTGCGAGATGTAGAGGATAGTGGAGGAGGGTCCAGAGTTGTTGACGGAACTTGGGCAGGTAAGGGTTCTTCATCCAGTCGAAGTAGATGAGGAAGACGGCATAGATGGTTGTCGCTGCGGCGGTGACAATGCCAATCGTTTGAGCGTCTGCCAATGTGTTAGAGGTAACCCTTACTTAGGGAAATACAAGTAGGAGATTTACTCCATGCATCAGGGCTTTCGACGATGGTGACAACGCTCTTTGAAATAGTAATGATTCCATCGCCAACAATAATGACAGTCAGCAGACCGATACGCTTCATCAAATGCGTACCCTGGAAGCTCAAGACCGGAAAGATGTAGGCAATGGCAAAGGTGAGGATTACCTCTACGCCGGCGAGAACATACCAAGACATGAAGACGTTGCTATTGTGGTCCGTAAATCTGAATGTGATGCCGAGATATATCATGGCAAGGGCAAAGTTCAAGCCAATTTGAAGCATCATCGGCAAAACCTGCTTCTTGTACTTTCGGACGTGCCAGAGGATGCTTCCGTATTCAACAGCCAAGCATAGACGGGAGACCATGAGGATGATGGCTAGAGAGAGGGTGTCAGATATGAAATTCAGGGGGGTAGGGGTAGGATGGGTTGAGAAACATACACATTGTTCTCATGGTCTTCATGTTTTGATCGCGAGGTGTGAACTTGGGTGCAACGACGGCGAATCCAACCATGACTCCGAGATGGACACCTCGAGCGGCACGTTCTACCTTTGTTAGCATGAGTTATGAAGATGATTCAAGCTAGCTTACCAAAGAGACTGTCTGTTACGAATCGAACATCATACAAACTCGTTGTGAGCCATGTGATCCACAGGATAGTTTTCATCTGTTAGCCTCTTCATCATATTGAATATCTTCCCACTCCTACCTGAAGTAGCCAACATGGGCTTTGAAACGTTCGTGGCTGTTAACACCTTGTGTTTCGCAAAAGACAGTGTAGTTGGCGGCGAAGAAGAGATCGTAGAACAGCTCGAGTAGACTGGCATCTTCGTGCTGTTTACATGTCAGCAAACATTCTCTGAGTAACACCTTGTGGTAGTCTATAGACCTTTTGGAACTGTGGGCAGTCATCCTCGTATCTGTTACCAAAGAGGCTCAAATCAGGGGCCGTGGGGCTCCTGGTGGGAAGACCATCGATGCTAGAGTCGGAGGATATAAGAGGACTCTTGATGAGAGCGAGTTTTTCAGCTGCTGTAGCGCTCTCGTGATGATCTTCTCTGGCCATTGTTTAAAGTTTCTTTAAACAATCTACCTCGTTCAAGGTTAGCATCGTCGTTGCAGGGTATATTAACGTCACGTAGATACAACAACTCTTCACAACTAATAAGACCGCTATACATACCTTTAAATAGAGTACTCACACCAAGATGGCAATCCAGTCTACAGCGATTTCCAGGACAGGATGGAAGCCTAGTTATGTAGACTGGACCGAATATTCGGGTCTGAGTGATTGGCAGGGATTACAGGCCTCAATGATAACTTCAAACGCCGATCAGAGCCACGGATGCATGGATTCACACAGCTAAGTAGCTGCAATGTACCTTGATATTAACAAGGACCTTGACCGTTGCGAAAACCACATTGAAATGGCTTGATAAGAGAATTCTAACCTGGAACTACCAACTAGTGCAGACACAACATCGAACCGGACTCGGTTAGCTCGTCTTGTGATGGCCTCTGATTGAACAATTCTCACTGCAGAGTAGGATCAGAATCTTACGTGAGAGAGCCAATCTTAGCCCCCAACAATATTAAGTGGTAGTGAGCTGAAGACACACGGCACATATAAACGGCTCACTAATACGACTTGGGCTCTCTGATTCGCCAGGCGGTCTGTTTTTAGAGACACCGATAAAGCTTGGCGAGTGTGGTGATCCACAAGGCTGGAGTTTTGGAGAGTCTCGAGTGGAGACTGTTGCTATTAAATGCAACGGCTGAACCAAAGTTCCCAGGATGTTTCGTTTTGTCTTTGCTCTTTTGGGTTTATTTTTTTCGTGGTGCTGACTGGTTGTAACGCTGGCGATGGATCCTTGGCGGCTTAGGTTTTGCTTACCATTCGCATACAGAGAGAGGCCTTTTGCGTTCGGCCGCTCGTTGATAGTATGCTTCGTGGTCCGATTGACAAGTAATCATAATTTCAAGCTTGGTTTTGCTCAGAACAAACGTCGTTGACAGAAAATGGTCTGAAAAATAAAGTCCAAAGGGCGATATAAACATCCTCTGTACCTAGCCACGGTAGAGATGAGAGTTGAGTATGGTCTGATACTTGAGATGAAGATGCTGGTGCCCTCGCGGTCAGATGCAACCAAATTGAGTCATTAGCGGCTGGAACATATAAATAGACCGAGTCACTGCAACAACCCCTGGACTCGAATTATGGACCAACATCCATTCATTCATTGTCTTTGAAGAATGCAACCCAGTTAGGAAACTCAAAACCAACAGCATCTTATAAGGCTGGTAAGGTGGGCCATTGTGCATGTTCCCCAAGTCTCGTGACTTGGCTCCATTCAAGCGCTTAATTCTCATCTCGACGCGTCAAACGCGTCTCCCCCTTGACTTGGCCTGGTAACTTAGCGCAACCCATAATGTCAGTGGGCAACAAAACAAACTTGGAGATGATGCAATGTTAGATTTCGGTACGGAAACGACCTAACAGTATTTTCTGTCATCCACGCAACCACAATGGACTCTCCTAGCCAGGACGCAAGCGCTCGAAAGAGAAATCATTTTCAAGACGATCCTGTCCCTACTCCTCCAACTCTAAAGAAACGAAGACTCGACCAACTTGCACCCGGATCTCCCTCGACTCCGAAAGCTCTCGACGCTATCAACTCGGCATATCCTTCTGCTATCTCCAGCCAAAACGCATGGCCACCGGTGAACATCAGTCTCGAGGTGTCCAACTCCAACCCGCCGCCTACAGCTCCATCATCACAAGCTTCATCCCAAGCACCACCACCAGCTTCCGCAGCACCCAAATTTCGACCAGCCATCAAACTATCTGCTTTGAAAGGCACAATATGGGACAATCAGGATGCGCCTCGTCCTGTGCCTCTCCCCAAGAAAGTTGGCCCAGGGCGACCCAGAACCACAACAGCCAAGAAACCGCCAGGACCCAGGGGCAGACCTCGAAAGAAAAAGGTACAAGAAGGGGATGAAGAGAATCGCGAAGCCACTCAAGTGCAAGAATCCGCCGATGAATTGGCCACAGCAAATGGAAACCTATCGGTGTCGAAACCTACACCAAAGGGAATTCTGACTCCCACAAAGAAAGGCAGACCACGAGGACGACCACCGAAAAATGTTAGTTTTGGAGCAGGCCAAGATCGAAACGGGGAGGTTTTCTTTGAGGACCTGCCGAAGAAGGCAAAGACACCTCGTAAGACGGCCGATTCTGAGGCAGACGAGCTTGTATGCGCAATCTGCATCAAACCGCATTCCCAACCTCCGAACCAAATTATTTTATGCGACATGTGTGATTTTGCCGTTCATCAAGAATGTTACGGAGTGCCTGATATCCCCGAAGGCGATTGGCTTTGCAAGTCATGTACTCAAGAGGACATACTTAAGACGCCAAAAAAGACTGCAGGCGTGGAGGTTCCGACCATCAAGATCGCAGCGGATGTACCTGATATTGCCAATTTGGAACAGCATGTGCGATCATTACAACGGATTCTCCTGGATCGGTGTACGGGAAGAAGACGTTTACAATTGCCTGGCCAGCTGGAGGCTGAGGAGAAGGTTTACCAACTTGTGGAACAAACGGTTGTTGCTGGTGAAGGAAACTCAATGCTTGTCATTGGAGGGAGAGGCTGCGGAAAGACTACTGTAAGTTCACTGCTCTGGGGATGAAACCGAAAACTAATTCCACATCTCAGTTGTTAGAAAAGGTCATCTCAGATGTATCTCAGGAGCATAAGAACGACTTCCACGTCGTCAGGCTCAATGGTTTCATCCACACAGACGACAAGCTTGCGCTTAAAGAAATTTGGCGACAGCTGGGTAAGGAGATGCAGGTCGAGGATGACTTGGTGACCAGAGTGAGTGGTCTCAACGCCCGCCCCTTGGCTAGACCTTACTGACAATGTAGACAAACTATGCCGACACCATGGCGTCGTTACTGGCTCTCTTGTCACATCCGTCTGAAATTATCGGTACAGACGAAGGTGTCACGTCACAATCGATTGTGTTTGTGATTGACGAATTCGACATGTTTGCATCCCACCCTCGACAAACACTATTGTACAACTTGTTTGACATTGCACAATCACGAAAGGCGCCCATCGCCGTCATTGGCTGCACGACTCGGTTGGATGTAGTTGAGATGCTGGAGAAGCGAGTCAAGAGTCGATTCAGCCATCGTTACGTCTACCTCTCTCTGCCCAGGAATCTTCCAGCCTACTGGCAAGTTTGCAGGCAGGGATTGATTGTTGACAGTGACGAGGCTGAAAAGGAGGGCATCAACACCTATCTCGACGGACATGCCGAGTTCCAGCAGTATTGGAGTCAAAAGATAGAGGTAAGTCAAAGCATGTCTGTGACTGCGATCGATACTAACACCCAGCCCAGGGCCTCTACAGAGAACGATCGTTCCAGGACTTGCTTCAGTATCACTATTACACGACCAAGTCGACTTCGGCATTCCTTACCGAATGGATTTTGCCCCTATCGGCTCTCTCAGCTAACGATGTCACACTCAGAATACCTTCTGTACAAGGAGATGTTGAATCCCTCACAGCCCCTGATTCCAGACTTCATCTTCTATCTACACTGTCTGAGCTGGACCTAGGTCTCCTTATTGCTGCAGCGCGATTGGACATAGTCGCACACACGGACACGGTCAACCTGGCGATGGCGTATGATGAGTACAGCTCCTTGATGGGCAAACAGCGAGTGCACTCGGCAGCGGCAGGCATGCTTGCAGTAGGTGGAGGTGTACGAGTCTGGAGCCGGGGCGTGGCTGGCATTGCTTGGGAACGGTTGATCTCCCTTGGATTGCTTGTGCCAGCCGGTATTGGTGGTGCCCGTAACCTAGGACATGGTGGATTGGAGGGCAAGATGTGGAAAGTCGACGTCGCACTGGAGGAGATCCCGGCAGCGGTGAAGCTGAATGCTGTATTGGCGAGATGGTGTAGAGAGATTTAGTGGAGGAGGTGAGGCAAGGCGAGGTTGTTGTTTTACGATACGATGCCCTACTGGCTTGTTAGATACACATCTGTACAGTACTCCATTGATAGAGTCAGGGTTAATGGTGCCCCTGCATCTACATGTCTTTCGTAAAGACATGTAAAGAATACATCGGCGATACTTTGCCAACATCCTTGGTTTGCTAAAGAGTTTTGCGACGGGAACAAGACGGCCTTGTAAGAGGATGGTTTGCCCCTTGAAGATCGCGGTGAGTTATTCTGGGACCCGAGTTTGCGGCACGCGGGAAACACGGCACACTAGTAAAAAGCTGTGTGAATATCTCGGTGAGGAGAAACAGTTTGAGGTTTCGAATACGGTAGAGATACGGCTAATAGGGGGTTCGAGGGGAGGATCTTTGCAGATCCAAGTTCATCCATACATTTCCAGAATATTTCCAGATTCATTCCATGTTACATTGGAACTCCGCTTCGGCAATATTATGGATATGTTTGAAGATATTAGGGGGCTTTTTTAGGTCCCCCTTGATGGCATAATATGCTAAAATCTCACGGACCAGGCGAGGGTGCTTTTTAGTGAGACGTGTCAAGTGACAGCGTGAATTTGTAATTGATTTGATGGTGTTTTATGTTGATATTTGAAACAAGTGAAGCTATTTTTATTCACGGCGAACAATTAAAGTTTAATTAATTATTCTTGAGGTAATCACGTCACTGAATATGGTTGAGATCAGATCAAGATGAGCTCGAGCTAGTGGCAAGCGAATACAACACTTGCAAGTTCCGAGCTTCTTCGGTCAAGGAATAGAAGGTTCGATACGTCGAGCGGCCGGCACCTGCTATTTTGTGGCTTACCGCCGTGCCTGCCTTCCACGGACAGCTGAACTGGGGCTGAAGGATCGCATTTTCAGCAGGAGATGGGCAAGTAACGTAGTAGTGTCGTACTTGCCCATGACATGAGTGAGTTCCATTACATGGGTTGGATTGGTTAGATACAATAAATTCTTGCTAAGGTAAGAGTGAATCAACTTTCGTCATCACAAATCTTCAACAACAAAATAAGAGATCGCCAATGTTTTAATTAGTCTACTTAACCCATACAAACTTGGAACCTCGGACCCTTTTTTTCGTTCCGTACATATTCTTTGATCATCATCGCTCCTCAACCTTATTATTCTTTTATTATCATCATCATTCATTACTCAGCATTTCATCACCTCACTTCTCACCCAGCAGCTGGCACTTTAGTTACCTTATACTGCACTAACTAGAAAAATACGTGTAATATTGTGTCGATCACGACCATCACCAAGCAAAAACATGACTCGGTCAACATTCACAACTATCACACCCTTGCCCTCAGACATATCCAGAGAGCATGTAGTCGAGTTCCTCCACGATCATCTCGCCATGATCGACTTGAACCCTCTCATTATAGAACGCCACCAAATCCCTCCTCCGCCACACGCCCCGGAGGATGAGAAGAAGTGTGTATGGTACTCCATGACGGACCGTATCGACTATCTCCCCGGCGGTCTTGTCTCCGGCCAGGTCTCTTACACCGCAGCCTTTTTCGACTCTCCTGATGGTCTGCAGACGCACAGCTACGCTCCTATGGGGCTTGATCTCCGTGGGCGTTGGTCTGTAGGTGGCACGATGCCAGGAGAGCGCCCGCAGCCTGTTGAGCTTGGTCTCGGGGCGCCTACTACGGGTCTTTATCTCCGTGAGGATGTTGGTATGCGCTGTAACATGCTCATGGTAGGGTTTGTCAAGAAGACCATCAAGAAGTCGCACGGGACGCTAGTTGAGAAGTTATCTCAGAAGACCTCCATGAAGATGGCAAGGCACTCTATGCAAAACTTCGGGTCCAGCTCCCCAGGAAGTCTTCAAACGCCAACCCCTACTGGGACAGAATCCTCAGCAGTACCGCCTATGGGGCCGCTTCTCCCACCTGCCGTGAGCAATGACCAGCGCGGGTTTGCCCCGGACCTATCTTCACTACCTGCCTATGGCCACGGCACACCCTCTTCCTCTTCAAATATGGGCAACACGCATCCGCTGAGAAGCGGCGGTCTGGTACCCCCTGGACAACCTCAGCGGCTAGATTCGAATCAGTCAGGGCTTGGTCATGCAGGAACTGTCTATCGTGGCAACAGTAGGCCTGATCATTACGCCGAGTTCTCCAGTCACAATCCCTATGATAACTCACGGATCCCATACGATGAGCGAGAGAACTTTGCAGAATTAGACGATGGCACCCATAACCATCCTCGCCACTACGAAGAAAAGTCAGGGCCCGCAGAGCTAGCTTGAGGCTTGCATGCGGCAGCACAACATCACCGATCAGTCTTTCTTTTTAGTTTGGAGCAGGGGCGCTATTTCTAGCCTGGACTATTTTGTCCATCTCTTGAATATCACATCACATCATATCAGTTACGAGCGGAGCACATTAACAATATACAGAACATCGGACGCGGGTTTAATGAGCATAATGATAAAATTACGTTGAGTACTATACGTATTCATATTATACCAACGATAAAGATCATCTCCTAGCAATGCAAATGCCATCCGAAGCTCCCCTTCTATCAAAAAGTCCCAAAAGAACAAAAGAAATCCCCTTCAGTGTGACTAATCCAACCCCGGGAAACCCTTTTAGTGGGGGATGGGGTTCACAAAGAAGATCACCAGCTCTAAGCCCCTGAACAGGCGGTCTCTCTTCCTCATCCTTCCTTTGATCAAGTCACACCCAGCTTCTAGTGTCTGAGACATAAGTGTGGTGTTTGAAGGGAGAGATGGGAGTAGCAAGAGTTCCACTCTTCAGTGGTCTAAATGCGAGTGCATGATGGCCCAAAGAAGTCAAAAAAGGTTGTCATTAATACGTTGGTGATGAGAAGCGAAGCGAAGTTTTCGTTGAGTGCTCGTAGAGAATCATAGCGTTGTGAGCCGTAAAGATCGGCCAGTCCCAGATGGAGGTTGGCAAGCTGACGAGCAGATGGTGTGTGACTGATCGCTCTCTGAGACTGAAGATACTCGTGAGAGTGTTTACTTGTCTTTGAGAGCTTACAGAGCAATGAGGCCGAGCATAGCAGCCAGGCCGAGACCGACCTGGACAGCACCGGCGCCGGCAACGACGACGGGAGTCTCGGGGACATCCGTGCCCTTGGCGGGCTTGGTAGACATAGGAGCCTGGGGACCGGTGGTCTTGGCGGGGTGCTCGGGCTGGGCAGGGTGCTCAGGCTGCTCAGGCTTGGAGGGGTGCTCAGGCTTGGGGGGAGCAGGGTGGTAGGGCTTGCCAGGGATCCAAGTAGGGCCAGCGGGGTGAGTCTCAGTGACGGTGCAAGGGCAGTCAGTGATGGTCAGAGTGCAAGGCTCAGTGACGACGTAGTCCTTGCCTCCGAGGTGGAAGCTGGTAGGACCAGTGCAGACAGTGGTGTAGACATCGTACACACTGGTGATGGTGACGGTGCCGTTCTTGACGCCGGTAGGCTGAGGAGCAGGAGAGACAATGGCGGCCTCAACGGCGGCGAAGCCAGCAAGGGCAACGAGAGCGACGGTGTTGAATGAGTACATCTTGAATGACTTGTTTGGTTGTTTTGGGACTTGAAAGAGTGAGTTCCGGTTGGGGTAGCGAGTGCAAAGTTTTGTTGGAGTGAAGGACAGTGGTCAAGCGAGTGACTTGGGCGAGGTTTGTTTAACGAGTGTGGGTTGCAAAGAACGAGAAAGATGCTGAGTGCTGAGGAGGAGAAAGAGAGTGTTGATGTGGTTGACGAGGCTGCCTTATATCTGTAAGTGAAGCCTCAGAGTCAGACACTGGCCAAGAAGAATCAATATGTTTATCTCGGCTGGTGCCCCCTGTGTCTGGACCTGACTCTCTCAGCTTGCGACAGTCTAGCCGCCACATGAAAGAATGGTAAACAGGCACATCGTCATGCGGCTTCATTCCAGTGCGCAAGGGAGAGGCACAAGGAGATTAGGGCTCCGTAACTAGGGAGTTGTTGACCTTGGTTGCATGATGCAGGGAGGGCATTTTGTGTGCAGTAAGTGAGATGAGTTGTTCTGAGACGTGCTATTTTGAGAGAGAGACTGTTGAGATGTTTTGTTTCTGTGTAATTTTATGTTTTTCTGTCTGGTTGTGGTTGAGTGAGTGTAAGTGGTTTTTGAGTCTTGATTAGCGGGTGATATCTCAGTGTCCAATGATAGCCTGCATGTCACCTAGTTAGGCAGTACCGTGTAGTGGTGCTCAAAACAGTGAAAAACGGTTGAATTTGAATGTAAACAAACTAGAAAATAAACAATTCAACTATAATCTTATTTCTACTTCCAACAAATCCACATGATTCGACCAAAAAGAGGAAAAAGAAACGATGGTGCAAGAATCGATCGATCTGGAAGCCTGTCTCTTGTCTCTCTTGAGTTTTCCTCCCTTACTTGACTCATCTGCCGTTGACCCCCACATACCTCAGACATGACACTAACATAATAGACATTGTCAAAAGATTGGATTACCTAGTTCAGCTCGTTTGTGATGGACAATAACATCTCTAATGAGACAAATGCTCGGGTCAAGAGTGCCGAGGTATGAAGTAAGAACAAGCCTTTCTCCAGATATCACAAGAATAAGATAAGAAGAGAAAGGAGAGAGAAAAGGCAGAAAATGGAAGAGGTCATTGTGTCTTGTAGTTTAATTAAGAATATGCAGTCAACGTCTCTGCCCCTATTATATGCATCTTTTTCTCATTAAACTTCTGGGGTAGGTATCTGTAGATCGTGCATGCATGAGATGAGATTGACTGAATGATTGATCATTGCTAGACACGGCACATGCAATCGAATCGCGACACATCGCGTGCTCACAAGATAAGTTGAGCAAGTGAGGCAATATTCTTATCAGAAACAAACACAACATTCTTGGTGTGTCTGAATTATGACTACACATTCCTGTCTCTAAAGTGCGGTCTACTATACAGACTCTTCACCAGCCAGACCAATCAATCAATGCCAGGCTCAAAATTCATATTCAGATCATGCTTGACTCGAATTCATTTCTTCATCTTTATTCCTCTCGACAAAATCCATCAGAGAGACTGCTCACATATCTTTCTTTCTTTCTGTTTTTTTCTATGTACAATTGTCTTTCAGCGCTGGCCCGCCGTGTAATGTTTGGTAAAATGTACCCGACTCCTTCCAATGCAATGCATTACTTTCGGTTCCTCGACGTGGCCCCGTTTGTAGCATGAATAAATGAGTAGAGACAAAAGGAGAGAGAGGGAGAGGTAGAGAAGAAATAGGACCCTCCCCTCCCCTCCCAGAAGTAGAAAGAAAAAGAAGAGAACAACAACACAAACAACAAAGCTAACAAGAACATAGATGCCGTGAGTTTTGGTCGTCGAAAAACAAAAAATCATTCTTCGCGCTGTACAAATCAATCAATCGATCGCACACTCAAGGCCATCATGTATCCATAGTCATGATTCGGAATCTCAAACTCGGTCTTGGAACCCCAATGCAGCGCTTCTCGATTCAGCCAAGTACCCGGCATAGGTAGGTAGGTACCTAGGTAAGAGGTAGCTATCACATTGTTGTGATATCACTTCTACCGTATATCCCCAATGCCTGGCTTGGCGATACCAAGACCTCACATCTCCCGACGATATATCGGCGGCCGAACCGAGCGTGATCTAGTTCCCATAAAAGTTTTTTTTCATCGAGGTCCATAATCGATGAGTAAAATAGGGACCGAAACTAGGAACCGGCCGAGTAAGACCGGAAGCATCCGAACTTAAACAAGAGACCGTTGTCGGAAAGGCAGAGCCGGGCCGGGAGGCGGAGAGTTTGGCAAAGCATAGCATAGCCATGACCCCCATAACGCTAGCCTTGGAACCAAGGAAGCCGAGGCAACGAATAAAATACAACAAAAGGCAAAAAAAAACAAAGGTAGAATAGCTCGGAAAACCCAAATAACACCGATAATGCTTGGAAGGTATGGATGGCTCTAGGTGGTATCGTTTTGATGGTGGCAAACGCTCGGGTAGCCAAATCTGTCAAACGTCTCTATGCAAATGACTCGTTCGTTTAAAAATGAGGCAAATGATGTGAATGCTTGCTCGTGTCCCTGTAGGCACTGACTCTCCTCCAGCGCTGCGAGGAAGGCTTCTTTTTCTGGTCAGGTCAGGTCATGGCGGCTCGCTTCTGGATTAGGCTTTCATTTCCCTTCCTTTCAAGCTTAGCAGCCAGTAGCTAGCCATTAGCCAAGTGCCAGCCCTCCCTAGTGCAGCTTCTGGTCAGATCCCTTTGGAGATCATCACTTTCGGTTTGATCTGCTTTGGCTTCGCTCAGGTCCTCGGCCGACCACGTCAAATTCATAGTTTCGCAATTGCTGCTCGTACTTGGGACTGCGGAGGAATTTTGGTACAGAGTCCTATTTTTTTTTTGTTTCCGTTAGCATCTGTCATCCTGCGCATCATCGCTCTGATCGGCATGTCCGAGAACGGAATTGGAGGCTGGAGGGGCGGGTTTTAGTCAAAACTTACACTAGCCATCAGCTTGAACACTGCGTTTTGAGCGTCCTCAAACAGCGACGTCACCTCTTGTAGCGTGTCAATCATGGCCACATCCTGTCCAACGGCCTTGGTCATGCGAGTTGCCAAGTTGTTGCGCAGTTGATGGTCAATGTTGAGTTCGCACGGCGATCCTGGAGCCAGGAAGGCGTTGTAGATACCATACGCCGAGGCCATAATCTCCTTGATTCCGTCCATGGCATTAGTGTTGGGCGACTTTTGAGCCGCTCTTGTGGCAGCCTTGCAGCTGCGCACAAACTCGTCAACATCTTGATAGAAGGACAAATTTTCTTCGCAGTGAGTATCTCGTAGTTGCTCACGGAAGAGGAGACGCAGCGCGGGGTCGTTGAGAATCTTGTCCAATCGCTGGGTGTTGGAGTCCCTAGTGATGCCGTTTCGCTGAGATGCGGCACCGCCTTCGCTCTCCGAAGGTCGGCCCCGAGAGGAAGCACCACTGACAAGATCCTTACCGCGTTGCGACAGCTGGTAAATGGCGTATTTGGTGGGTTGGAACAGGTTGCATCCAGGGTTTTGCGACATATAAGCTCGGTCCTGGGCCACGGGCTCCATTAATTCGTACTCAACGAATAGAGTGGCCACCTCAACAGTCTCTCGCTTGTCCACGATGGTTGAGCAGTCCATGAGCCAGTCAGTGGCAGCCTTGCCAGTGAAGGTGTCACGATATGTCTTGCCATTCACCTTGCGCTCGGCCGCCATCTTCACTCCGGTGAGGCCATCTCGGTAGTCATGCAGCGAGTCCGAATCGGCGGCGTTAACGGTGGTCTTGATGTTGCGGCCCTCGGAGCCAGCAAAGCGGCGGAAGATGACCTCGATTGTTCCTTGGTCGTGAAGAAGCTTATCAGTCTGTGGGTCTCGCTCCAACAACACCAACTGGGTGGAGGCGAGGTTAGCCAATTCCGACACTTGCTTCTGTTGAATGCCGTTTCTAGCGCAGAATCTATCCAGAACAGTGATACCCTTGGGAGTTAATTGCCAAACAGAGCCCTTCATCGTGTAAACCTGCTGATATTTGCCATCTGCTGATTCGATAAAGCGAGCCTCCAGAAAACGTTGACAGATAGAGCGGGCCATGTCCTTAGCCATGGAGAAGGTTGTGGTTGTGGTGGTTGTGACGATACGAGAGGGATCCTTGGGGTCTGGCATACGGTTGGATTGAGAGAACTTTAGGGAGCCCAGGTTATTGATGGCATCCTCGGACAGAAAAGTGTACTCAACCTTGGTCAATCGGACACGGTGGGCTGAGAGCGGCAGCAAACTGACGACAAGAGTTGAGAAGAGATCCTTGAAATCCTATTTGTGCAACAGTCAGTGGGTGTTTTTTTTTCTCTCTCTTTTTCTTTTTTCTTTTGGAGAAACAGGGTTTCAACAAGACGCAATGGCGCAGAGGCTACGCGTGTGCGCGCACGAGGTAAAACGGCGCCTAAAGGCACACCAAACAAGGTTGGGTAGGACAACAGGGCGTACCTTTGTGAATGGACGGTCATCGTCCGTCATGCGCAACAAGCGCGAAGAAGTCTGGTGCATCTTGTTTGCTGTGGAGGACTTGATGGGGGGCGGGAGGTGAGGGTCCGTGGACGTATAAGGCTGGGACGGCGGGTTGTTCGCCTGCAGAGTCTGGGGAGCGACTTTGCTGTCCAGATATGCACCCGAGGAAAGCGATTGGTTTGAGGAACTTCGTAGACGGTGGTACTTGTCCGGACTGGAGGGTTCCGACGAGGGTGAGGAGCTCGTGAGCAAAGAGAGTCTTGAGAGAGCACCAGAAGACTGTCGAGGTCGAATGGCTGGCTCTGAAATAGCAGCAATGGCGTTTTGTGTGCGATCAAAAGCTGAAGCGGCCAGGGCAAACAGGCTTGTCGAAGAACGGTTGTTCAATCTCGAAACTGAGGAAGCCGTATGGCGATGATGGCTCTGCTGGGGATGATAAGGGACGTAGGTCGGCTGGTTTGAGGTTGAGGTAGAAGAATTACCGGAGGTAGCGGAGGTGTTGATGTGTGCTGGTGGAAGAGGTGTAGGAAGAGGCGAACGATCCGAGATAGAAGAGCGTGGTGTGTTCGTGGTTGTATCCTGGTCCTGGTCGTGGTCTAGTGCGAGTGGTGTATCAGAAGGAGAGGCAGAGTGAACCGTGGGCCTTTGGTGTTGCGACAGAGTGGCCATCTAACGGGAACGAGAAAGGTCAGAAGGAGGGGAGTTTTGCGGTGACGGCAGTGGGAAAGGTTCAAATAAGAAGGAGGATGGACGTGGATGGATGTGGATGTGGATGTGCAAGTGAAAGTGGATGTGGATGTGTGGGATGTGGATTTTTTTGGTCTGGTCTGGTTTGGTTTGGTTTGGGTGAAGGAAAATCAGTCAGTCCAACTAAAGGTCAAAGCAAGGACCCAGGTGTAGGTGTAAGTAACTAGAGCGCAAGTGGGACACAGACTGTGAAAGAAGAAAAGGATAGATACCCTTAGGTAGGTTTAGTAGAGCACCTAGAATAGGACAGGACAGCCTAGAGACAGAGAGAGGGAGAGGATAGGATAGAGATAGGGATTTGGGATTGGCAGCCCCAGAGTAAAGAAAAGAGACGGTAGAAAAAAAGGTGAGAGTGTACAGGTACAGGTACAGGTACTGGTACAGGTACAGAACCCCCCTCCCCCCCAAGACCGGCCGACCCTACTAAAACTGAACTGAACTGAACTGAATTGAGGGGAGGGTGGGGTGTCAAATGGGGTTCCCTCTAGTGAATGTACAGGCGTGTCCCTAACCCAAAAGGTCCCCTCCTGGTGGGTCTCTCCCGACCTCCGTTCTCTCGTCTGTCTGAGGTCAAAAGATGGGCGCTGAGAATAGCGGGCGAAATGGAGATGGTGATGGTCTTGGCCTTGGCTTTTCGCTCTCCACAACTAAACTAAACAAGCAGTAGCAGAAGCAGTAGCCAGGGTCAAGGTCAGGGTCAGGGCAATCACAGGCTACTAGGCAGGCAGGTAAAGAAGCCATGTACCAGGGCAAGGGTAGAAAATCTCCAGCAGCTAAAAAAGAATCAAAGAGCGAGCGAGCAAGCGAGCGGAGACAGACAAACAGACAGGCAGACTACCTAACAAGAGAAGAAGAAGAAAAGAACCCCCGAAAAAGAAGGAAAAGGAAGAAAAATGCAGGCAAGGGTCTATTCGATGTGGGCTTGCTTGCTTGCTTGTTTTCATCCATCTTCAACACCGCTCTCATGCTATGTATGCTGTAGCAGCCCGTCTCGGAACGCCAGGGCCTGAATTGCTTGTCTCTCTCTCTCTCGCTCACTCAATTCAGTGATAACATGTCTCCAGGACAAAAGACCCCATGTCCTGGGGCTTCAGCGCATCTTCGCGCTGGAGTTGATGTATCGACATGTCGCCAGCCTGGCCGGTCATGTCATCTCATTCTATGTGAGGTAGGCAGGTCGGTAGGGCCATATGTATGCATGCTCACCACGCCATGTCTACCGTGCCATAGCGTCCCGTAGCACAAGACACCTACAGCTTCTTTTGCAGAATTGGCGAATCAATCCTCATAAGTCGTAAAAGGAGGCTTTTGGCAACCTCTCGGCCAGCAGTAGTCCCTCTTCAATAGCGCCATTGATGCTCCCGGTACCGTACCTTTGGTACAGCACATTGCCTTTCGGCTCCGACTGAAACATGGAGAACAGAGGAAAATATAAATCAAATATCAACAACCAATAACGTTATTGGTTTCTGTATGTACGAATACATACCAACAAGTCGGGGAAGCCCGTCAGCAGCTGTACTGTAAGCGAACAGGGGCGTTGGCACTAAACAAAAATCCATTGATATCACCAGCCCAATGACATTGTAATATTCATATGACAAACGAAATGAATAGTTGTGATCATGATGACATGTCATTCTGATAGACATAGGCTCACGTCAATCCGGTAAGTATTTGTTCGTCAATTTCTTCTCTTCCAGTGTTGTGCCCCATCAACACTGCAGCTGTGAAAAGAACGTAGGGTTAACCACCAAATCCACTCGCTGGCTAGACTTTGACATACAGCATACCCGTTTCCAGCAGCTTGCATGTCTGGTGTTGACGCTGGGGCCCTCATAGCTCACATGCGCTATTGTTGCATTTGGGACTACATGTATGCACTAGAGCGCTGTACGTAACGCGTTAGGGCATCAGACTTGTTGAGGGTTCACAGGCTGAAACCATTCGACTCTCTGAGCTTTGCGGAATGCCTGCACCATTCTTTGCTGATCTGCAAGCGGTCTGCAAAGCAAACTGCAGCACCTCCGCACCCTGCAACACCATACTATATATGTATAGTACATTGCTTGACTGATCTGATCGGTTGGCGTGCAACAGGCATCGGGAGCGAGACACAACTGATTGACAGTAAAACGGCGGTTTTGAGGCGTTGTATGACGACTCAAGCCGGGATCAAATCTACATTCTCAAGACCTTGCTCGAATCATCACATCTGGAATATGTTTTCCACCGCTGCAGTGATCCGTACGGATTCCGCCGGTGGCTTGCCCGCCACGAGCGGCTCTTGTGCAACCATGAGAGGCGAGTGTCCCCTGGGTCGACGCCTCATTGCAAATCACAGCGATTGAGAGCATCGCCTCGCCAGCGCCAAAATCTTTAGTCCATCCAAAAGCGCTTTGTCGGCGGCAATGCACTATAGCAGACGCCTAGACAGGAATGCTTACTTGGTAGATTTGCACGAAAAGCCCGTTGCTGTCCGTCCATAGATGAGACAGGTTTGTACTACGTACGAAGTACTGAGTACGGTACACAGTTTCCCGTCGATGAGAAACCAAGCGCCGGACTGCTGCATGCTGGCATGAACCGGGACGTCAGACCGGGACAGCCACAGGCAATCGCACAGCAGAATGGAGGCATGCCCCGGTCAAATGTGACCTGTAATTCAGCGAATATTTGGTAAAAGGGGGAAATGTCGGGAAAGGCTGTGCTGTGCTGTGCTGTGCTGCGCTGTCCCTATCTTTGTTGATCTCATCGTTCATTCCATCTGGGCTGTTGGGTAATAATCTTCTCTCTCACATGGTGAACCAGTGAGTGGCTGCTGAGCCGCGGGCGTGTGCATGACTGTCTCACCTCCACAGTCAATCAGTTCTCAGCCGGCCCCTTGAATGCGCGTGGCTCCAGGGATTCCATTCATCATGCTAGGCTGTTTTCGGCTGGCAAACTTCCCTGTAGCCATGCTCAGTGCCTCCATCCACCGCATCACGTTGCTGCCATGCGATCAAAGCGCCCAAGTTCCTGTGCATGCAACCATGCCGCGGCTGGGCGTGGCTGCCCCTTACTCTGCCCCACGCGGCCTCTTTCACCAAAGAAAGTGCTTCCAAATTGCATCGGAGCGTGCATCCGAAGCTATGCCAGAGTTATTCCACCTCATTTGATGTGCATGCTGCAAACTCTCCAAATCTATCCGTAAATTATGAGCCATTGGCTTGTTGCTACGCTGGTCTTCAGATTAGTGACAGGGTTTTGGGTCTGCCGTCGGTTTTGAGTGTGGGATGCTGATGCTTGTTCATCTTACCAGGAACCGTCAATCACCTTGAATGGAGGTGACACTGAAACACACTTTTGAAACGACCTGGAGATGCCCGAATAAATCAAACACCAGATTCGTCTTGACGCATGAATTTGGCCTTGTCAGCGTCCCAGAATTGACACTCCGATTACTTCCTTCATAGCTACGCCTGTCGTTGTGCAATTTGTTGCCACTGCCATGTCATGCTTGAGCGTGGTAGCTCGATTCCCTGACTCTTAGAATCTGTAATCTTGCGCCTCATTAGTCCGGCATTCAGGGTTCTCGTAAATTGGCCAGATTTTGGTTAAATTGAAAAGAGTGGTGGTTGTAAATCGTGGCTAACGAACGCCATAGATCGCTCTGACCTCGCTCTGGCGCCTGCAGTGGATAATGTGTGTGTGTCCGTCGGAGATTGATTATTATGAGAGTGCCGCTGAACCTCATTAGTCTACCACCATGCTTCCCAAGAGCTAGAGCCATCCATTGGCAAGCGTGTCAAGAAGGTTGTCAGAAGGATCGCTACGGTGTGCGGTGTAATCGTGTAGGTGTATGTAGCACTCAGCCTTGGTTGGACTGTTGCTCCAGATTACCCCAAAGCACTAATTAATGCTGGGTCTGGGTTCAGCGGGCAGGGCAGATGTGCCAGTCCAGCCGCATCTCACACGAAGCCTGTCACTGTCAGTATCTAAATTATCCATCTCTGCTCTGTGCTCACGTCACGCTCGGCTCACGTCCCAGCTTAGAAGAACGCCAGTGGATTTGTCTCTACCGAAGCGAAATTGTGATTCGCAGCACCGCGGCTTCTTTGGCTCCGAGCTCACTCCTTCTAGAAGGTTTCTGGAAACTCGTCTCCGGGGCAGGGACCAGGGTCTTTGGATCTTGACTGGCTGAGCAATTCAACTCGACTCAAAGTTCCGTCCAGGAGCCAAGCAATCTGGCGCCGATGAAAAGCGTCTTGCCGTTAGATCAGCTGATCCCCTCTTGCGACGTAACCTTGAACAACATGAGATACGTATCCGCAATCTTCACAGCACTCGTAAGTCTCGTATGGATCAAGGTGAAGCTTGGAGGGACTGAGGCTCAGGTAGTCAGGTTTCAGAAATAGACTGCCTAATGGAGAGAACGGGCGGCCAACAAGGAAGCTAAAAGGATCCTGGTAACTTCCTAGCATCAAACTAACGTTAGTCCAGGGAAGGAGTAAAGCTTCGGAATTTGGTAGTGACTGTCTGTCTGACTGTTCGAGACACCCATTTATTGGAAGGAGGCTAGGTAAAAGCCAACAAGACATAACTAATTAGAGAAGGAACACGACAACACCATCAACTCACAACCGCGGCTTCCGATTGCGCCTCTTGGGGATAAGATATCTACATTTGTCTTTTATCTCCGTGTTAGTCTGTTTGATACATTCCTTCGCTCGGGTACATCTACCGTTTACAATGCTGACTCTTAGAATGCTGCTTATTCAAGCCCTGTACAGGGGCTAGAGGGTAACGACTGGGTATTTCTCAGTGGCGCGGTTATCATTAACCGTTAACCGATCCTGTCTGGCCTGTCTACGGAGTATCAAGCCTCATCAATGTTGGATTGAATCGTCAAGATTTGATGGTGTTGAGGTGGCCTGCACGTTGATGTCACTACCTGATCGATCTATGCTGAAATGATAGCAACGGTCTCTAGTTTCAAAGGTATGTAGACAAGAAGCCAAGAAACTCTGCATGTCTTCCCATCTCACATATCACAGTGACTCTATGTATAAGCAGACAGCATGTTGTTACGCAAGATAAGGTATGTTTCGGGGATTTCTCATCATACACACGAAACTGTACAAGTGTTGCGAAACCTGGACGATAACAAGCAATCCAACTGTGGGTGGGTGAGTGAGCCGGGGCAGCTGTCAGAGTGGGAATAGTCGGGTTTGATGACCAGTCAATCTGGCAGATGAGGATGAATCCTCATGGCGTTCATCATCCTTACACCGCAACGTGACTGAAGATGAAGGCTGACAAAAAGCCAGCCAATCCGTTTCCCTATCACGAAGCAACCTGAGCCACGACCATCAAGTTCAATTCATGGCTCATTTGTGAGCGCAGCGGGTATAAACTGGGGGCGCAGGGTTCGAGTTGATCAGGGCACCATCCACAACTCTCAAGTGTCTTGGTGTGACTGTGACTGTGACTGGTCACCTTTCCAACCATGTCGGCATTCCCACGTGGCTCCATCACTGAGCTTGTCGTGCCGTGCAAGGAATCCGCTGCACGTAAAACTGCCATACAGATACGAAGCAATGGGTCCCCTCCTTCGCTTCGAAACACCGCCTCTCAAATGCGTAAGGAGGACACGACGGTGCAACTCCGCTTTATTGTTTCTATTCTGTGGATTTATGATCTGATCAGATGGGTACATATTTGCTGAGTCTCGAACAGCGGTATGAGACAATAAGGCTATCATTATCCCTGACAAAACATGACGCGGTGACGCGCGCATTGCACACTTTTTTCAGTGATCAGCGCCATCTGAGCCCAGTACCGGAGAGAAGGTAATGAAGTGGCGGTATTGACGATTTGCAGATCCAGTTGAAGAAGCAACAACCAACACCAAGAACAAAACAAAGAAAAGCAAAAAAGAAGAGGGTGTGAGGCGTGATTTTAGCAGCGCTACCTGGTTGGTTCTGGCGGGGTCCGCCACGTGGGTTTAGAGGGAGCCACGCGTTTGTGACAACCAAGCTGTGGAGTCGCTTAGGCATCTTTCTCTCGACTGCAACCTACGTATCATGCTCACGTTCTAGGCCTCATATCAGCCCAGCAATCCCGGAAACTTGTCACGGCAGTTCAAGCGAGGCTCTTCAACTCACCAATTGTACCAGCACTACGGAGTAGTCGACGCTCAGTCAAGGCATCGCCGTTGATTTACCTCTCTTTTTCTTCTAGGCCCTCGCTATCCGAGAGTCTGCCGACGTCAAAGCTGCTTGTGCTACCGCGCGATCCACTACAGCTCTTCAAGCTTCGGGATGACTTCTCGTTGGTTGGCCTTGCCTGGGCGGATTGTTTTGATCGTTGAGAACGATTGGCAATCGGGAGATGGATAAGCCGCTATGTGGAAGACGTGCATCAAAGGCTTGGACGGAGGCGGCGGTTCAACTTGACGTTTTCAACCCAAACTCTTATTACGGTTCTGCATTGAGAGCCATGGACCATAATGAAACGCCTTGCAACTCCAAATTGAGCACCGTATGACGCATCATTCCTCAATGGAAATTTGGTCGTTGGACTTGTCCATGATACCTTAGTCAAAGTTTCGCATGTACCGCACATCCTCTGCGGATCCCGGACACCTGGGTACGAAATCGTAAACAAAGCGCCCAATCCGGTCAACAAACCATTCAGCCCTCTCGTGGAGTCACGGAACTTGTGCATCATGAGCATTGTTTCGCCAGATCCCTCTACGTGCCAACAACATTCGCGAAAATCTCAATATCTGCAGGGTTCCAAATCAATCTGATTCGGTCCCCCTGTTCATGCTGCTTTTAAGTTGCCACGCGAGAGGGTACAATGTACTTTGCCATGTGCCTCGCACGAGGCAAGCGATCGCGGAACAGATCCGTCTAACCATTCCGGGATGACGATATCCACAAAATCTGCAGACAATCCCGTCTTGTTCAAAACATCAGATCAGACAACCAACAGTTTCGCTCCCGTCACTTAAACCCAGAGGCTCTGACTCGATATCCTAGCTTAGCTGCGGATACAGCTGTCCGCTAGATGCTCTCTCATAGCAGGATTAACGGTCACGTGCGACCGTAAATCTGAGCTTCCATCATGATTCATGCTCATGCCTACAGCCTTACCGTTATCCTGGTTCGCCTACAAACAGAACGGCCTTGTACGATCGCCAACTAGACGGCTAGTAGGCGTACTGGCGCGAGCTCCTGTGGTACGGCACTTGGTGATTACGAAATTGTCGGCATTGTGGTAGACCCTTCATATCGGTACTGAGTACAGGGTTAGGCACGGCGAACCCCGAACTCCAGTGCAAGCGTAACTACTCTGTATATCATATCTATTATATGGACCCTCCACCGGATATGAAAACGAGCAAGGTCAGGCTACGGAGGTACGAGTTTCTAGTCGGCGAACTAATAATGACTCCTGTAAAGCACGGCAGGCTAGGATACGCCCTTGTAAAGTGACGCCTGGCCATTGACTAGCCTTGCGGACATCAGTACGCGGCTAGCGGGCCATCTGGTAGACGGGAGCCAACATTCGGGATTGATTTTCCAGGTCTCAATCGCATCTTGGCTTGATGATGTGTGTATCTTGGTATACAAGATATGCCTATCGACAGGCATGTCGCTATTGGGCGCTAGAGGTTGTATTTCTCAGCCGTGTGATCCAACTCGTGTGAATGGTTGCTTCAAACATGCAGCAAGTGCCCCTATTTCTTGGGCTGAAATCCGTGCTCAACCTCTTTTCCAAGCGTACGTACTATCCACCAAGTCCACCCACCACGGGAATCCATCGTGCGATTCCACTCACTAGAAGCCGTCGGCCGCCAAGTGGACAATGCTTGGGCGCCATCTCTCTTAAACCACGGAGCATTTCCTATTCAACATGCTGAATACTACCTTGTATGCGGTGAACAATAAATGTGAGGTTTATCGCGGCTGTGCTCACTGAAAAGGCTTCGACTCCTGTATCGTGGCTAGGACCTCATTACGCTACTTGTTATCATTGCCCAAGACGCAAATGGCCAAATACGCGCCAGCATGTTCGAATTTGACTACCAGCGGGACGAAATTGCTAGGGCTTGACTCAAGCGCACCTAGTGACCACCTGATACATAGCTCTGAACAGGTTTTCGTACGAGTTTATGACGATCTCCCAGTCTGACAGCCCGGGAATATCTTGGACGTAACAAAAACGACTGACTCGTGTGGTGCACCTCTTGACCTCCCCAGACTCGCCAGCAGTAAGCTCTGTGTGGGGAACACTCTAAGGAACAAGCTGAAGGTTTTTAGATCAAGATTGGTCGCCCAAGTTCAAACTCAGCATTGGATAGTTAGAAGCTCTGGGCCAAGAGGTTTTGTCTTGGGGGTGTGCAGTGTCGATCGACAAGGTCAAGCCCTACTTGCCGCTGCATACTGACACAGACGATTCGCTGTCATGTAGCTACTGGGGTCTTTGTTGCGGGCGTAGATACGGTAGTTTCTGTAACCTTTCCAGCCTGTAGGATCTGTGCAAATCGATATATCGTGACTGGACTCATGATGCGTTCTCGGCTTGGAGAGCTTTGACTCGGTGGGCTATAGAGTTGACTAGAGAAGTATGTGTGTGCAATTGATATATGACCATCCAGTCGGATATTATGGAGGACGCAAACTATCGAAAGGGTGCAGTTTCTTGCCAACAAGTCGATGCTGCTCCTTGGGTATCATCGTCGATAATGAGGGTAGAGTTTGGCTCGCGGACTCGGAGACATTGAAAGGACGACGTCTATATGCCGCTGACATACAGTAGCAACAGGGTAACGTCTGACTTCAGATTCAAAACTTGCTGATGCTGTACTGACACCCGCTGTGAAAACGAAATATCAATTGACCTGGATTCTGAAATCCTGTATGCCACTCGCCACAGATCGTACAACTAGACTAGATAAATATGTCTACATAGCAAGAAACCGTTCTAACGCCATCGCTTTTAATCCCCTGTACCTCGCCACCCTGTAGGCATGTTCGGTACAGACGGGAATGCAAGTCTTTTCTCTCCCGTTTGGACCAAAGCTCCATTATGAGAAGCAACCCTCCACAGGGAGCCTCGTTTTAGCAATACTTCATGTACAATAGAAATGTGAGTCCTTCGACTATATCGATGAGGGAGCCCTGTCCTTTTTCCAACCCCTGTATCGCATGTTCTCTTCGATGGCCCTCCAGATCTGCTCCACGATCTCCTTATCACGGAATCGCGAAGCATCATGGCCCTCTCCTCGCCATCGGTCAATGCCAGTGGATAGGACGCGGTGACCCCAGTTGCGGATATTATCCGGAGCTGACTCTCCTCGCCAACCGACATATACGCCCAGTGTGTGCTTGAAGAGCTCGTTGGGGTCACTCCACTTGTAGTTCTTGAACTGCCAAGTCTGACCAGTCGTGAGAACTGCCACGATTCTGTTCCAGTACTCGGGCTTGAACGCTTCAGGACCCTCTACAAGGATGAAACGCATTGGGCGATTTGGGTCGATGGAGGGGATGATGCGCTGCACATGAAGCATGTTGCTCATCGCACCACCTGCGTCAGTGGGCACAAACTTGCCGTCCTCGAGGAACGATCGAGCGTTTGATAAGCGAAGCAAAGAAGAAGCAGAGGGAGATAGGAGTATAATAGGGTCTGGTCGTCTTGTAGGAGGTTTTTGGTTAAGGGCAAGTGATGGGTTAGTGGGAATGCTGGAGCTAGACTGGTATTTCTTCTGGATGAAGGGCGCAGCAAGTTTGCGAACATGGGAGAAGTCCTAGCGAGGTCAGACCAAAACTCAAGGATTTCTCGGGTTGCAAGGACTTACCGTAGGTTTGATGCCCCTTAGAACGGTGTTGCGATCGCCCATCTTTCGTTCGCTATTGTAGATACCAGCCAGTCTCGGGTCCATAGTACCACGGCCAGATCGCGACTGAGCAGTTGAAGTCGCTGCGCCCGTCTTCGCAGCTGCGGTCGCGCCAGCAGCCGCCGCATCTTTGTCACTAGGCAAAGGCTTGATGTACTCGCTCTCCTCGCTAGCACCCTCGAGCCAGGTAATCAGATCCAGACGCTCAATGAACCCCAAATTTTGGACCTTCCCCGAGCCACCAGCGGCTGCCAGTTCTTCGTTGAGCTTTGTTGCGGAAGCATTGTATTCAGGGATGGCGACCTCGCGGTTCAGCCAAGCAAAGTAAATACTGCGCAGGTCGACGGGCTTGTCTTGCGACACAAAGCGCGTCGGGTTGTCGATAGGAACAGCGACATCCCGATCGGGGAATCGCAAGTACGTCGCCTGAGATAGAGGAACTTCGGTCGCAGAGGCATCGGCTGATGCGGTCGGGACAAAGGGCGCGTTGGAGGAGATGGATTGGCGAAGGAGTACGAGTCCGTCGAGGTCGGCGGCGGACGCCATGATGAAGATGGACGCGCGGGAATAGGGAGCACGGCTGAAAGAGACTCTATGTGTCTGTACTGATTAAGAAGCACCAATTGACGAATCACGGAATCTAAATGGTTCGCGATTCGAGTGTCTAGCGTGTTTGTTGGTGGTGGAGCTTTGATGAAGTGAAGATGAAAGGCTGAGGCTGAGGCTGTGCCTGGAATTTTGGCAAGCTCACTTAGCTTCACCTATGCCGGGTTGTCATTGGTCAAGCACACATGTGGCCAATCAACGATCTATAAACTCATCTTCAACTTCAACGTCAATTGACAGCAGAGTCAGCACCAATCCACGTTCTGTAGAATGATGCGACTGGACGCCCCGTGTTTTGCATTGTATGCGTCAAGTAGATGATGTTCCTGGTGGTGTTGATGTCGATCCGTTATTACCGTCATACCCGGGCTTGACTCGACTGCTCGTCCGCTCTAGGGTAAACTACTCGGGGAGTATTGCTACTAGTCAGAGCGCTACCTTATTGAACGACATTTCATGTGACTGTACAGTAGTATTGAATGTCACCTACTGCGTAGCAACTCGTCTATGCATGTTTGGCGTGCTTACTGTGCATGGAGCTGCTTTAATTGGCAAGTCATCATGTTTCTCTTGGGTAACTTGTAACTCTGTTTCAACTGCCGATATCGCCACAACACCACGAAGATGCAGCTAGAGAATTTGCATCTCAGACACGTCATAGAGTACATAGCAGTGTTTCGATCGCTGGAGAGGTATGAAGAGAAAGTCTATCAGATTGACGATACCGTCTAGACTTGCCAATTCATATAGCTCACCTCCATCTTCTCGTACTTGACCCCAGTCTACAACGTCTGAGCACAAATCCTCTAAAATCCAGGGTTTACAAACACTAGTTAATCATCGACGGATAACTTACTTAAAACCCCCATGCCCAACTCACTCATAAGTACAGATACTTACCATCAATCTAACACCAACTTCTAGAAGCCGTCGCCCACCCATGATTTCTAGTCCCTATCTAGCCATACACCAGCACTTTGGCGCCACGACTACCCTTCACGCCCCATCCATCTCGAGTCTGCACAGCCAGAACATGACATCGAAAACCCTTGGAAGCCTGGCACGTGCGGGCGAGCTATAACCGTAAACTGCGATCCCTTACCCGGGATATGCGTTAGCTCTCTCAACGGCGTTAAGCCAGTTCGTGCAGATCACTTACTCGCCCCGGCTGTTTGGTCTGGTGAACTCTTAGCCCGATGAGTAATACGACGACATCCCACGCTCAGAGGGCGTCGGGTTCCCAGATCTAGTAAGAGTGTGAGAAAAGGGGCGCTATTCAGAATGAATTACACCACAAAGACACCACGGAGGTCGCCGCCTCATCTCATAGCGCGTGGCAAAGGCGCCGCCATGAAACAGCAAAAGAGCCTTTGTTCACGGATATTGATTGGGAATAGACATATTTCCACACATGAGAACTTTGCTCATAAAGCCGCAAGGTATTGTACTTCTTGTTGTATGTACACCTAGCCGTATGCCCCTATTCGACTTCACCAAAAACCTATCCCAAAAGATGTGTGCAATTCCGCTTCCATTCCGCGCAATGACTCCGTCAACGCCAAATCAATCCTGACCTCCGATGGTGCTCCAGTACTCAAATACATCTATATGCCAAAGACAAGCTTCATGCGCTCATACGTGTAGAATGCGACCGCCGCCATTGGGAACACCTTGACGTATCCAATGGTGAGGCCAACAAAGAAACCAGGAATACCCCTCTCTCGGAAGATCATACCAGCGGTTTCTCCTATCCTCAGTCGACGACCGTCACCAACGGCACCACCAACCTGCATTCGTCGTCGAATGACTTCCAGAGGGTATGACGCCGTTTGAGAGATCAAACCAGCGATTCCACCAGCAGTAAGCTCTGCCCATGATCGTAAAGGCGCTGGCTTTCCTTCAGGGTGGTTTGCCTTCTTCGGCAGTGTCGTATGCTGCGCAAAACGAGGCGATCGCAGGATATCACCAACAGTATCGTGAGTTAAGAAAGACATGCCCGCATATGGAAGCATGCCCATGACAGTGGGAGCGAAACCTCGGTAAAAGTTGATAAGTCCTGTCTGAGGAGCAATGGCTCCAACTGTCGCTGCTGTCGCTTCCGCTGCAGCAGTTACCGTCGTAGGCGCATTAGGTAGGCGAGTCGTGGTTGTTTTCTGAACGGGTTGCTCGTTGTAAATCTGACGACATATTGATGACAAAGAAGAGTGGCCGTCACGTTTAGTCTCGAAAGCAAGTCGTACTCTCATAACTTCCAAAGGATACGTGAAAAAGACGGAGGTGACACCAGCCAAGCTTCCACTGAGCAGTCTTCTCATTGGTGTCTCATGGTGTTTATCGGGGATAATAATGGCTCGAATTTGTTCGTATGCGAGGAATTTGATACCCGCGTAAGGAAAGATTCGTAGTAAAGTCGCTGAGTGTCCACGGTAAAGTCCAGTGATGCCTTCATATCTATGGATGTCCTTCATGGCGCTTGCGACACCAACCCATGATCCTGTGTATTTTGCGAATCGTGGATTACTGGCCTGGAAGAGGATCTTCACTCGATCCAATGGTGCGACGACAGTTTTGCCCTATTTCAAATAGTCAGAAACTTCTGGAGATTTCCATCTTCGGCTTTGACAAACGTACAGCGCAGCCAGCTAAACCACCCGCAACTCCAGATTTCCACACATATTCGAAGCTGTTCATTTGTGCCTTTGGTGTTACTGCTTCCTGGTCCGTAGGACACACAGGAGGCTCCTTTGGCGACTTGCTGAGTGTGTGAGAAGAGACATGACTCTGAATATTTCTATTGCGCGCAACATCGGCCATTGAGGCATGCTCCATCTGAGCAGCGTCGGCAGAGGACATGACCCCGAGGCTCGCAGAAGCACGTGCCTGACCTTGTTGAACGGTTTCGAGGCCTACGGGCGCGACATGCCGTGGCAGAGTCGAATGGGGATCGGTATTCGAAGCCAACGCGACTGAGGTATTTCGGTTTCAGCGGAATATTGTCAAAAAGTTGGAGGAGTAATAGAATCAGGTTTTGCGGGGAGGATGAAGAAGTTCGGATATGGGGAGGATTTTGGAGGTGATCCCGGCATGCGGCGCGGCAGAATTCCCCCGGTCAGAGGCGGCTTGGACGTCATTAGACCGACGCTCAGTGGGCGAATACAGGTCCCCCACAAGTTTTTTACAAGTGAATGACCTCCACTAGCAAAGGTGGTCACGCCCGCGGAAATGGAGATCCCCCAGAGCCCTAGAAAAACAGAGGAATTAGGCCATCAGGGGCTCAAGACTTGTCACTTCAGTGGGCTAATGCGCTGATAATCCACTGAAAACTTGTCGTTCCTCAGCAGATTCACAGGGCAGGGCATGGCGAGGCTTAACGGTCCCGGTGATCAATAACCGAGCCGAGGTTTGCCGACCATCGCCGCGAATTTTATTCTTTCAACCGCGGGTTAAGCAAAAGCCAATCCAGGTGGAAGAATAGTCATCCGAGTCAGCTATGGAGGCCAACAGCCACAGAAGCTCCTCTATTCTCTTTGAGAGCCCAGACAAGAGCCTCATTGTTCTAGACATCCCCACGTCTCTAGAAGAGAGCCAGGTTCTCCCGTCTCAGATCCCCCGCCGCCGCATCGTCTCCGCAGAGCCCCCCGCAAGTCCGTTTTCGACCCCGGAGCCCCGGCATAGAGAACACTACTCGGCATTTGCGACTGCGTCTCCTGGCGCGCAGTTGGCTGAGCTCATGACCACTGAAACGGTCAGCAGCGCCTTACAGGACCTTGCCAGCACATACTCATATTCTGGACCTTTCCATCGGGTCCGGTTTGTTCAGTCACAACAATCACCGTCAGTAACCGCTCTACCGCCTTTGATACCAGACAAAGCCGAATTTCTTAATGGCTCTATTAAGGCCATGCGTGATACTTTTCACATGTCGGCTCCAAAGTTTGATCTTGTTGTGTTAGATCCTCCCTGGCCAAATCGATCTGCCAGGAGAAAGACAGACAAGTATGCTACTGTATCAACTCTTACCGAAATGCGCAACCTTTTGCTACAAATCCCTCTAGCTTCTCATCTTGCACCAGATGGACTCGTTGCCGTCTGGGTCACTAACAAACATAGCATTCACGACTTTTTGACTTCCCCAACAGGGCTGTTCGCTGCTTGGGGTCTCGAGTTTGTGACTGAATGGACGTGGCTCAAGGTTGCTGCGTCAGGTGAACCCCTCTACGACATTGAGTCAACATGGAGAAAGCCATGGGAAAAGCTCATTATAGCGAAGCGCATCGGAAGCAAGAAGCCAGATGCTCTCGAGTCCAAAGTCATCGTGGCGGTCCCTGATGTCCATTCACGAAAGCCCAGTCTGCGAAGCCTCTTTCAAGATGTCATTGGCAAAGAATGTACTGGCCTCGAGATCTTTGCTCGTAACTTGATGGCTGGTTGGTGGGCTTGGGGGAATGAAGTATTGCGCTTTCAACAACCCGAACATTGGCATGAAATAGAACCATGAGACAAAGAATATACGAATTTTCAGCTTCTATATTTGCGCTCATAGTCTTTAACCCGCCTGCATGCATTGCCCATCCAAGACTAGTTACAATAATGTACAGTTGTGATGCCCGCTTATCCTACAGAGGTCCATCATCCGTGGCTCCTCATAGAATTGCCGCCTCTTTCATTAGCAGTTTCCTGCAGTTTCAAGTCGTAATTCGCTTTTCGTAGTCGTTTAAGCTTCATTTGCGTCCTTCTTAACCTCTACTTCCTCCTTGTTCAGTATCTTCTCCCATTTAGGATCCAAGATAACATCGTTAGTCCACTTCTCCTCTCCCGATAACAGCTTTTGTGCCATATTGGCCAACTCTTGTCTCTCCTTGGACGGGAGCTGCTTGCTCCTGAGAGGAATCTCGAATCGCTGTTGCGAAATATGCTCCTGATTTCGCTTCTCCAACATATCCTCGCGCATCTGGAACAATTGGTTGCTCCAGGGTGTTTTATCCTCGGGAAGTTCGGGCCATTGGAAGGGCTTTGCCAATTCGACAGTCATGACCTTGAGGGGTTTGGGGCGGTACCACGAGCGCGAGTGGGAGTTGCGCTGGGTTAGAGGTTGCTGCTTGACGTATGATCGGACCTTTGTGACCTCAACATTGTATAGGTTCCAGAGGTAATCTCGGAGATCGAACTTTGTGAATCGTAGAGGGACTTGGAAAGTGGCCTCGTTTGGTGGGAGGTGATCTTTTCGAAGAAAGGTGATTACATGGTTTGGCCTAGAGATTGTCAGAATTGGTAGACAGCAGAGAGGGATCAAAGGTACCTACAGAAAAACCTGCTTCTGGCCCAGCTTGAAGCCGGGCAATTGGCGAGCTACAGTCTTTGCTACCTCGGCCATGGTCGTCGTTTTGCCCTTTCAAAAGTGGTCGGCGACGGTTGATTTGGGATGTGAAGAAATTCGATGACTGGCTCTGATTGGCTTCTACGGCGAAAGTGAACTTCCGGGAGGGGTGCGGGTATTGAAGGTATTATAGGTGCACGCCCCGCACCCAGAAGTGTAAGAAGGTGAATATCATTTCACTTCACGAGGTCATATTCGTGACTGGGATAAAATATCAAATATTTAACACTAAAAGAAGATGCTTTAGCACTTCAATTACCCTCCTAGACATTTATTATAGCACATTAAGCGAAAATCATTGGCCTGGGTTGAAGTGACATCTCCTTAACTCAGTTGTCTCACGGGTACTCGCAGTGCAACAATTACTCCTTCTCACCATCACAAACCGAAGCCTATTCTTTCTCCCCACAACAAAAACAAAACAACAGGAACATCGATCCCCAGAGCCGCCCTCATGACCCATAAACTCCCAAAATGCAAAAACACACCAAATCAAAGCGTTCTTTGAGTCCGACGACTCGGGTCTCACCTCGCAAGAGACTCAACTATGATGCAGACACTCGCAAGATGTCGAGTCCCACAAGCTATGATGAAGATGTTCAGCTCAGCTTCCTGACAATCGATGAAGAAGATGAAGAAGAAGTCCCTTGTTCTAACAGCATGGAAGAGTTGATGAAGTTGGAAAAGGAGCGATATCCTGGTGCCAGTACCTGGGCTCCTGCTGAGGAGCGACTCTTTGAGATATTGTACATGCGACAGGATCTACCCATGCTTCCAACAACATGGGATGTAGATCTACGAGGGGTGCCAATTTCAGATATCGTCTTCCAGACTTCGGATGATTTCCCTCCCATCATCTATGCTCACTCAAAGGACTTTCGAGGTATGTTTATACTCATATTATGGTGTACATTGCTCACTCTTTTTTTTTTAGCAACAACCGCCCTTCTTCGTCTCATGGACCTCACAGCAAAGACCAGGACAACAATTCAGAGTGGCCTTAAGATGAAGGTACCGCAGCTTATCAAACGAGAACTCGACAAGTATTTGAGCTGGGCAGCACAGGACGGCGATTACCTGCATCTACGCACTGTTCCGAACATCCTGACGGAAATTGTAGACACGAAAATGCTGGAAGATGAGATCACTGAGCACATCCAGAACCGTATGAGAGCTCTCGCAAAGCTTCAGCGAGAGTTTCTCCGAGAGGATAGAAACCCTCAGTTCTGGGATGTTATCAAGCCCAGTGTATTCGCATCTCCGAAGATCAAACTAGAGCCAAATGACGGGCTAACATCGTTTGGGGGATGGCTCACGCCTGCTGAGAGCCGACTCGGCTCACATCCTCGAGTTGGAAACGTGATTCCAACCACCGAAACCCATGAAGTCGCTGTCAAGATCGAACCTGGACTTAAGAGCCCCAGTATCTCGGCAAGAGTACTCCCCAAGACAGCCATGCTTTCGAGGGAGTCATCCCACTCACAGTCCCCATCGCCCTCTCTCCCCGACGAACCCCAGACTCCTCCTCGACACACCTACCGTCGCCACCCTCCCGTGGTATACGGTCTCTTCATTATAAACACCTGGGTTCTTGTTCTTACCGTCGATTCCTCCAAAGGATCCGACGCCCATGTCAGTTTTCAGGTCCAAGTCGATTTCAAAGATGAACATCAGGGGATCTGGAATGCCCTGACCATCGCTATCGCGGTGTGTCTTGCTCGTGATGAGCTACGTACTCGTGCGAGCGACTTTGAGGAGTTGCCTTGCGTGGAAGATAGTGATCCGGATGCTTGATTTGCAGGATATTTCATTCATTATGACGATTATTACGAAGGAAGGAATACCAGAGTGCATGTTTCACTACTGTTTGTTGCTAATGCGCTTTGAAGTTGTGTTTTATACCCCTGATTTTATAGACGAGTGTTGACTTGAGAGTTTCGTTGTTATCAAGAGGTTTCCATGTACCAATTATCAAGTCCTCGACGCCATTCACCTTATCGGAGAATTCCTCGAGTCGTTGAACCAGTCATTAAGCAAATTTGCCCTATTTGAAAAGTCATAATTGTTAAGTCAACAGAGAGCTTCTATGCTTCATGCTCTCAACTCTATTCATGTCCTGATATGTCTGATCAGTCATTCCCTTCTATTCCCAATGCCCAACAATGACGGCCGTCCGCAGCCCCAAACGTCTCTTTCTATCTGTACATAAATGTCCATTGCATTTCGTCTCATAGAGTCCGCTTCTCTAATGCGTGAGTTATACATGGTGGGGGGTGAAGCGGGGAGGAAACTTTTTGCGACCGCGCGTGAATAAATGTTTTTAAAATCATAGCAAGTAAGGTAGTAAACGACAAGGTGAGAACAAGGTGTATGTGTATGTGTGGAGATTTTTACATTTCTTCTCGTTCGACAGGCATCAGACCCTCAAGCTGTCGAAGGAGTCGCTGGTACAAGAACAGCATGCAGCCACTCTGGATGAATGTCCATACTCCTCGGGGCCCGACACCGCGGAACCATCCTGCTACGCCTTCAGTGCGGTAGATGACCCGTAGGCCAGTGAAGACGGAGGATGTGTCGAGAGCAATAGCGCCAGGTCTTGGCCGATGTGTGCTAGGAGAAGAGGTGGAAATGTGCCGAACTTGTGAGTTGGCATGATGGTCTTTGGGATGTCGAGACTCTGTTGGTGTGTTGACTTGCGTCTGAAGTCGTGTCTTGACGACGTCGAGGGGACAGGTGATAACACCGGCAAGACCACCAGCTGCAGCACCCGTAAGAAGCTCTAGGGAAACTCCGATGTCGCGGCTCTGCTTGTATTTGCGAGCCCAAGTGGTGAACTGTTCCCAGAACATGAACTGCAGAGCTGAGAATGGCAGATCACGGTAGAGAGTGGCTTTGTAACCGTAGAACAAAGCAGATGTGCCTTCTGCACGCACAATGGTTCGAGCAGCGTCGATAGTACCGCGATAGTTGTAGCCTGAGGTGAAATGCGGGTTGTTGTAACGGCCTTGAAGCTGGAGGCGTGTTTTGAGAACTTCTGAGGGGACGTAGACAATAGATGCTGCGAGATCTCCAAGGAAACCTACAAGTTTGTTAGCGTCTGTACTGCTGCTGGATCTCATTGTGGTGCCGTACCTGCTGTGAGATATGAAATATGCTGTTGCACGCCGTGATCTATCAAGAATCGCTTGCTCCATTCATATGTACCGAAGAACATAACCGTTCCTGGAAATGAACCTCCAAGCGCAGGAATCCATCCACCGTAGAGACCCCGTCTTATACCCTCCTGTCTCCATATCGTGTAGTAGGACTGTCCTAGCGATGTGTATTTTGAAGGAACGTGGGGATCGCCCTGTTGTCTCGTCTTGACAGTGTCGAGTGAGTGCATGAGTAGATCGCCTGTAGATCCTCCAATACCACCTGCGATCATGGCCTGTCGAGGGGTCCCATGTTAGCGCACCTGGAAACGAATAGGTCGAAAACGCTTGGCGATGCAATCATAGCACCCTGATCTGATAGTTCTAACGTACGTGAAGATACGGCGGTCGCCCCTCAGCCTCGACATGTTGTGCGGTCATGTTCTGGTCACTGGTCTTGCTTCTACTACTTTCCGAGCGACGACCCGTCCAAGCAGCATGACGATGCTCGGGGGATGGCGCAAAATCGCTCGCCGCAGTCGTCGATCCGTCGTTCGTCGTCGTCGATTGAGCGAAGACGAGGTCAGAATCTTGTTGTTGAAGACCCAAGGGCATAATCCGAATTCGGCAAAGAAATCGAGCTCGGGTCGGAGGAAACTGTTGAACGAGTCGGTGACGGCCCAATGCGGAAGACTTCGGGAGCAAAAAAAAGGAAGACAAGAGGATCCCCAAGAAAGAGAGAAGAACAAGTAAGTAAGAGGGATCGCTCTGTCGCGAAGTTTCGTCGTGGGCGAGTGGCGGGCGTCGCAGGGTCGCAAAGAATAGATAAGAGCCGAGAGTCTGGGCGATGTCGTTTATGAGAATTTTGATGAAGGAACCTGGTCTTGGCGAATAGCGGCTCTAGTTGGCTCTGTTCAGCGGTTTCTTAGTGGCCGATCAGGGACCGCACCTGGATTTACAGCGCACTTTACCTTATTAGCTAACTAACTACGTCAATGGAGGAATGCCCAATGAAAGAATTTCAAGAAATGACCGAACGGGCTTTCGGTTTGTTATCTTATCTCACCTCATCATACGCCACTTCTGCCCACATACAGTACCTAATCAGTTAATTCATTAGTAGTGAGGCTTCAGTGAGATCATATGAGTTGATTGTCTCATGAATAAAGCCCAACGTATGGTTACCTATTTCGTATTTAAGGTTGAGTTGATCATAAGTTCTATACATGTCTTCATGAGTTTTGGTACATATAATACATCTCATATCCTACTCCATAAACGGCCTCTGATGATCCCGCCATGGAAGAGCTCCGAACTTGCGAAAAGGGAACACAATATGAGTTACTCGCCCCGTAATCAACTGCTTAGATACCGGTCCATAAGTATTACTATCCAGACTCGAGCCAGGAGGTCCATCCCCCTCAACCCACACATGCCCCTGCGGAACTCTCACTGTTGGCAGAGGATGAGGCGCTTTTGTCTTGATCACATCGTTCTCTAGCGCCACTACGCGCTTGACTGCGATTGTCTCGGGATGTAGCGGACTCCTTTTATAGCTTTCATGTTAATTCTCATCAATTGCTTATTTTCACGCTTGGAGAAGAGTCTGCCCATACCGTAATGTCACAACCATGCCCCTCTCTAGATTCTCTTGAGGAGACCACTTCCAGTTGAGAATCACATCTCGCCGTAAAGTCGAGTCTTTGTCGTCATTTATTAACGGATACATAGATGCGCCGTCGACAAAAGTCAGCTCTGCGACGTGCAGGTTGAACATGGCGATGACTGGGATCCATGTTGCGAATCCAAAGAGTCTTAGAGCTGTTGATCTGGCCAGACTGGGTTGGCCATTGCCTCTCAGACGTGCCCACACTGAGCCGAGAGCCATTACAAAAGCTCCAACTATTGTTCAAAACGAGTGTAGTCAAGGGATAGCATTCCCGTTGCTGTGAGATTGAGCGTTGTGGTGGGACTGTCACTGGTTGTGAGTCCAAGTATAGAAATTCTACACCCGAGTCTAAGCTTTTATCGGCTAGTTCCGACAACCCGCTATGAAGGGCAGCACGAGACAGGCAGTATTAAACATGAAACTTCAGAACCATGACTCTAAAGAAACATCATCTGAAGTTATGTCCCACTGAAAACAGGCCAAAACACACTAATCACAATGGAAAGACGGTGTTTCAAGTAATCAAAGAACTGTTCGTTATCAACGCCGTTTCAGACGCCACTTCCTACCATCGGAAGAACTACATGAAAGTCTGGACTTTTAGTGATGCTTTGCACTCCGGGATACATGCTTCCTTTCAGCCTCCCAGACGCCCTCTATTACACCCTTTTCCGTGTCCAACAACCCACTCGTGCACGGGCTACTTTGGCATGGCTCTAACAGTCTTGCCGACTCATCCTGACCTGGAGACTCTTCGTCTGTCCATGACCTAGATGGTCTCAGGGATGTTTTCGTCGCTGTCGCTCATGCTCTCGTCACCGCTGACCTCGGCGTTCTCACGCTCACGCTTCTCCATCAATGCTTGCAGCTCAGCGTCATCGCTCTCGGTAACGGCCTTGGGCTCCATCTTGACTGTCAGGTTACCACCGGCACCCTCGATGCTCTTGCGGACATCGACAATGGCCTCTCCCAAGCAAGTAATACCAACGTTCTTGTCCAAGGTCGAGCATGTTAGAACGTAGAGAGGCGGAGACACGAGCTTGACCTTGACTTGGGTGTCATCGGTGCTGTGGGCCTCGGCTGTGCGGAGAGCAGTCTTGACGGCGTCGATTCCCTCGTATCCGAAGCAAGTGACCTCAATATCGGCTCGGATCTTGGTGGGCTGGGGAGTAAGACGCTTTCCGATGTATGACTTGAGCTCCTCCTTGGCCACCTCGTTGGGGAAGGTAATATCGTTCCAGACCTCGGGGTTCCTTCTCAAGGTTAGTACAGGTGGCCCGACTTTGTTAAAGAGCAACTGACGTGATGGAAAGCTTAAAAGCGTCGATAGCGTGTCCGAAACGCTTGTTTAGAGGCCAAGCAATGGCCTCATAGAGACTCTCGATATCGAGCTTGGTCTTCTCGGCGAGATGCACCATGATAGAGTGGACCATCTTGCTCTTGTTGTATCGCTCCTCGCACTTGACGATATCTTCGGGTGAGACTCGTCGCTTGGAAAGATCGATGTAACCTGCCCAAAAAAATCAATAACCATGCCCAAAGTTCAGCCTGACGTTGATTTGATGCTAACCCTTCTCCTTGTCGACACGGAGCACCACGACGACCTCGTTGCGACCAACCCGGATGAGCTTCTGGATACTTCGAATACGTCTTCGCGAAAGCTCGGAAAGCAGGATCATGCCGTCAATGTTGTCGTACTCTAGAAGCTTAACGTAGGCACCCATTTCGGCGATCTGAAATTGGTCAGAGGCAGTTCTTTCGGACAGATCAGGTTGCTACTGACCTGCTTGACATTGACCATGACGAAGCTATCGATCTCCGGGTACTTCTCCTCGTAAAAACGGCAATGTTGATTTTGAGCCATCTTGACGGTGTTTTTGAGGTTTCAGAGGGTACGGTCGGGTTCTGTAGAATGAGGTGGGGGGTTTTATCGATGTCGGGTGCCGTCGCACGAACGATCGCAAGTCGGGCTTTCAAAAAGAGCCGAAAGTCTAATTTTGACAAGTTATTCCTGCGATAGTATCGGTAGTGATTCTCGCGCGATCAAGTCGTAAATCGTCGCGTCAACAGTGGATGTAGAGGGGAAGAGTCATAATTTTGACATTTTCCAAGTGCACTCGATTGATGATGGTGGGGTTGTGGCGGGGTGTGGCTCGTTCCCATGCCCATTGGCAGTGGCACTGGCAGTGGAGGCAGTACCTGAAAATTCGGGCATAATGCCGCCCATGACTTTCGTTGCCATGATGAGAGCTCTCCACGTGACTGAACCAAAGGTAAACAACTTCATCAACACCAAAGCTCTCGACAAGAGCATACTTAGCCATGGCTCCTGGTAAGTTCCAAACTGCAGTACCTGCGATCAGATCGCGAATGTTTGCTAATTGATTTTAGCGACTCAGTACGAACTTTCACCGCCCCCAACCGACGCGGTCTCGGCGATCGCGTTTGCGCCGTCCTCTGGAACCAAGCTCCTTGTCTCATCATGGGATAAGAAAGTGTATTGCTACGATATCGCTGGTGGAGCTGGTGAGGCGACTCTTGTCAACACGTACGAGCACCGGGCGCCCGTCTTGGATGTCTGCTTCGGCGCCAATGACAATGAAGCTTTTACTGCTGGCGTGGATTGGTGTGTTAACAGGTCAGTGGATGCGAATGGGTACGCCTCGAAACGTTAAGCTGACCACAATGAACAGAATCGACTTGGAGACTGGTGAGAAGACCTTGCTGAGCAAGCATGCTGCGCCGGTGCGATCTATAGCCTACAGCCCAAAGTTTTGTGAGTCATTGAACCCCTGTGATTGACTCATCCTAACAGAAACCAGCGATCTTGGTCTCCGCGTCTTGGGATTGCAGCTTGAACCTCCATAACCTCAGCGATCCTTCAAGCACCCCAATAAGGGTCTCCCTCCCCGGCAAGCCCCATGCGCTGGCTGCTAGTCCTACGAAGATCGTGGTTGCCATGGCCGGCCGTGTTATTAACATCTACGACCTGAAGACTATTGTCGACCTATTCGCAACTGGCTCATCTGACCTGCAGCCATGGCAACAACGTGAATCGTCTCTGCGATATTTGACACGCGCAGTGTCCTGCATGCCCAATGATGCTGGCTACGCCACTAGCAGCATCGAAGGTCGTGTTGCAGTGGAGTGGTTTGAGGACACAGCCGAGTCCCAGGCTCGAAAGTACGCCTTCAAATGCCATCGACAGGCAGCACCAGATGGTGATGGTGATATCGTTTATCCCGTAAACGCTCTCGCCTTCCACCCTGTTCATGGAACATTTGCTTCAGGGGGTGGCGATGGCACTGCTGCTTTGTGGGATGCAGAAGCAAAGCGACGACTTAAACAGTACCAGAAATTCCCCAACAGCGTTGCTGCACTTGCTTTCTCAAGCGACGGGAGATATCTTGCTGTGGGTGTTTGCCCTGGGTTTGAGACTGGCCAAGAGGACTACAGCGGTGCCGGACAGACATCAGTATTGATCCGTGAGCTTGGTGAGAACGAAGCCAAGGGCAAGGGAGCCAAATAGACAGTATGTGTTGGACAGTCTGTTATCTCAAAAGGCGTTCTGGTGGTTGCGGGGCTCGATTTGTTATTTTTGAACTATTCTCGATCTAAAGGAAGTGGCATCAAGATACCCGTCATGGAGCAGCCTCAAAAGAACGTCGTGAATTGTTGCACTATTTGTTCTTGGTTCTTTGGCTGCTGACCAGCCACGTATAGGTATCTCTAGGTGATTTCAGTTGTCCCAAGCGACAGGCTTCTTGGCTTCGAACCTTTGTGGTTCCCCGTGGTTGGTTCGTATACATTCTCCCGTAGCCGAATAACCATTGGTTGAGGATATCCAAGCGATACTTCCTTCACATCGAATCCATCTCGGCATTGATATTCCAGGCTATTGGATGGCAGAGCACATGGCCACGGAGAAGGCCCAGGAAGTTTATAATCTCGAATTCGAACTCCCTTTCTGATTGTGTATTGCCCCTTCTTCTCAATCAAACGAGGGGCCCCTCGAGGAACAGGCCTCAACTTTGTCACTGCAGGCGACTCAGACGTATGTGTTGTAGTTGGTGATGGAGTATCTTGCCGCTGCTGGCTGTCTCGTCTCGCTTGGATTTCTTTTTGACGGTCAGTTTTCTGTTAAGCGCAAGCGTGTCATGGTTGTATTTACCTGACAACCGTCGGTCAGGGGTATATTCTGCATCTCCTATAGAACGAATTGACTCCATCCGCCTTCGTTTCGATGGTCGACATGCCTGAAGAGGCAGCAACTGCAGTTGACTGGGTCGGCTTTCAGCATCGCTTGTCGGGCTATAAAATAGGGGCTGGCTTGTCTGTCGCTGACGGATAGGTGTTTCTGGGATACTCTTCAGAGTTAGTACAACGTTGAAGGAGACATGAGTGATACGAAGACACACAATTCAATATTCGTAAACTCATCCATGACAGATTCTGGGCTGACGACATCATTATGCTCTTCCGAACTTGGGGAGGACGCAGAGCTTTGACTTCGACTTCTCTTTCGACCAAGGCCAATGGCTTGGTTGAATTCTGTCTCGTCATCGCCCATAAGGAGGATTTGGTGCATTGTCACTAACTCGACTTGATGGCCGGTGACATGGCTATCGTCCACCTCTATAGAGGGTAAAATTGTTTGAAAAGACATATTTGAGTGATTTGTTGAATTTGTTGAGGCGGACTACGGCTCGTGGTGGTAGCGCCAGGTGCGTCCCGACTGTAGATGGGAAAGAAGGAAGGAGCCACCGCGGCCTGTCCCCTATGGTTCTTTCCTGACACTCTCCGTTTGTTCAGCGCAGACTTCACGAACTGCTGCTCCCTCAGGTTTGAGCAATATGTAGAGCTTTTCTTCCAAGGTCAGGTAAGAAATATTAAGTGTTTATCCGCTGTTCACTCATTCGTTTCAAAGTTGTTTTTCAACTTCCATGCATCTGCCACTTATCAAGCAACATAACAATATATTCTAACAGAATAGTCTTGAATTTGCAAAGCAAGTTTGTTCTTTGGTTTTCTGTACTGGCGGCATCCCCAAAACCCTCTTATTCTGGACCCATGTGCTCGCTTGCTCTAGTCCCAGTCTAGGTAACTAACAGGCAATCCCATCTGGTTCACCATCGATAAGAAGGCATCACCACGGCACCAATTCTCTCTTTCCAATCCAATTCCATCCAGTCCGACCGAGACCGGGCTGGTAACCATCGCCAAAAGTTCGCTTTGAGGCGGATGCCCTATTCCCCTCGCGCAGCCGGTGAGATAGGCTATAACAAATCAGAACATGTACTCGTATGTTGTTATGAGGAACGTACCTTTGGTGGTTGGATGTGGTCAAACGTGCCGCCCATCTGGAGCAACCAAACGTCTGGACCTCCAATGGAGTTACCCCCACGATAGAGGAAATCGTTAGGAAAGCCCGCATCAAACTCGGTAGCCCCATCGATCTCTTGAATATCCTCAGGGGAGAGATTCAGGGTGAGAGCCTGAATGTTGGCTTTGAGATGATCCACCTTTCGACCACCGATGATGGGAAATACATAACTTGTCTTGTGCATGACATATGCCAGTGCGATGCTGGTGATGAGTGTGTTCTTACGGTTAGCGATCGACTCCAGCACTTTACTGGTTCTGATCTCTTTCTCGCTGGCCTCCACTCTTCGTCCTTCTCGCGCAGTGCGCTGTTCTTCGGTCTTGAACTTTCCGCCTCCAAGGGACCCCCATGGCGCAATTCCCATGCCTTCAGCTTGGCACATTGGAATAATATCGCGCTCAAAGTCGCGCGAGGCTGCGGACCACCGACCTTGATACACAGAGAACTGCCGCAGTCCATTGCAGCGAGCATATTCGTTGGCCTTGCTACGGAGTTTTCAGCAATTTATTCGCTCGTAGAAAGGCACATTGCATCTTACCTCACGATCCAAGCAGGAGTGTCGCTGACGCCCAAGTGGAGGACCTTTCCAGAGAGTACGAGTTGGTTGAGAGATTGCATCATCTCTGGAATAGAGGTGTTGCCATCATACCAGTGAACATATAGCTGTAGCCCTGTCAGCCTAGCATTCTGAGCCTCGCTCGGAAGAAAATTCCTACAAGATCAATGTAATCGGTCTGCAGGTTCTTAAGGCTGGCCTCAACTGAAGCCCTCAGACTCTTCGATCCGTTGCCAGTGAAGTTCACCATGATATTAGGAGCACCTGGTCCAGCTCGAAAGTTGGTGGTGTATTTGGTGGCAAGAACTGAGCGGAGGCGTCAGTACAGGACTAGGTGTTGAGCGAGAAGGGGTTACAAACCGATTTCATCCCGGTTTCCGCGCTTCCTCATCCATTCTCCCACCCATTTCTCGGTTTCCTGGAATTGGTAGTTGTTTGCAGAGTCAATAAAATTTCCGCCCTGTTCTTCCATGAGTACATGATTGACATTTTACATTCGACATATGGTGTTCGTACCTGTTCATAGAAGAAATCCAAGATTGACTCCGATGTGGACTGGTCGCATTCTCCCATCCACTCTTTCCTACGATACCGTTAGTAGATAGCAGGCACCACTGGACGTGTATCTCACCAAGCATTTCCAAAGTTCATTGTACCAAGACAAATAGGGGACACCCAAACCGATGCAGTTGGTGACAAGAGTCGGTAGCGCCCAAGAGGGCTTTTGGGAGGTGGTGCGAAAGGGAGAGCCATTGTTTGTTGCGATAGGTTGCTAGTGTTGGTGATGAAGAGGTGTGAAGTTGAGGTGAAGTGTGAAGTTGAGGTGAAAAGATGCAGTGGCAGTGGATTTATAGGGATAATGAGGACGGAGTGGCAGTGAATGGAGGTGGTGATGAGAGTGGCACTCGCAGTGGCGTCACTGTAGAATAACGATCGATGGTGGCTGGGTTTATGTTATCAAATACAATAGTTGCGAGTAGTTCACAGTTGTAAGTGAGGGGTTTTCTTCTGGCTTTATATAGGCATTCAGATCTATTACATGGAAATGGCAACTCCTACCAATTCCATCCATAAGGGATCGTTTTGGAAAGGACCTCCTGGACTTAAACGGATTTGTCGGCCCCGTACTTGCTGGAGAATAGTAACATCTTGCGTGATGCGATCACTCGGAACTACCTAAGGTAGATATTGAAGTTGACTCACCTTCCACGGCACTAGCGAGGTGCATACGGGCGTATACCGCAAGAGTTGGTATCCATCTGTGCAACCAAAGTAACAAGACCTCTAAACTGGCCCGAAGAACTCACGTAAATATTCCCATTGGTTTCTCAAGATACACTAAAACGGGGAACTACCTTGATACGTTTAGATCAAGATCAGTTCATGTAATTATTCAGCAACAGCAGCTGTCAAGATGATCGAAACAAGCAGATGAGAGCTGGAGTTAACGGACTTAGAACATGGGGAAGTGTTCAAGTTGCATTAGGCACAACTTTATTATCCACTAGATAATACATATATATGGTTCGAGATCGACATTAATCATCTTGATGTACAGGTTGTGCAACATCATAAGCATCTTGTATCAACGCATCGTTAGGTACCCATGTTTTGTTCAAGGTAAGGTAGGTAAGTAGGTAGATATATTTTAGTTGCGGGGAATAGGTCTCAGTATGGAAAATGGAAGTTTGAAGGTCTAAGAGCTCAATGACCTGCCACCCGAAACGTATTGGCCCGTTGGAACAATTATAGATATATCGAATACCTAGTATTAGGAACCAACTGAAGTGACAAGGTACACTAGATTCTATAGAATGACAACCCTACTAACGATGAGACATCAAAATGAGGAAGATTGTGTTGAAAATGCCTACCCTGGAGCTGGATCTGGATGCTGACCTAAAATAGGCTGATCACGCCTCCCATAGACACAGACCTCCTTACATACCACTTTCTT
>JAAOAI010000025.1:0-71592 GCA_013758895.1 Fusarium bulbicola
CGATTTTTCCTAACTTGTAAGTCAGGGGGTTAGACTTAAATTAAGTTAAATGACTTGAATTATTAGGAACGTTGCTCTTATCAAGAAACGATCTGCAATAGCGAGGTCATGGCGCAAACTAGACATTCCTGCAGGTAGAACAATAAGAAGTCGTATATTCTTCACTCCAAAATCCAATTCCAGTTCATCAGAGCGAATTATCTTACCATATCTTCTTTGGCAATGCTTTCTATACTCAATCCAACCACTCTTCTCAGCGCTTTGGCGGCGTTGCCGATGCTCACGTCTGCGTCGTCTACAGGTGCCATACCAGCTGGACCGCAGTTTGCCAAGAGAGAGATCAGCTGCAACTCCAACTATGAAGGCTACGCCTTTCTCTACTTCAGCAACCGCGATGAAAACATTTATCTGGCTGCTAGCAATGGGAATGACGCCCTGTCCTTCACAGAGCTCAACAATGGCAAGCCCATCTTGACATCCACTAAAGGCGACGGTGGAGTCCGCGATCCCTTCATCTTGAGGTCACATGAAGGAGACAAATTCTACATCCTCGCGACTGATCTTTGCATCGGCTGTGGTACGAGCTGGGGGGACGCTCAGCGCTTTGGGAGCCGATATCTCGAGATCTGGGAGTCAAAGGACCTTATCAACTGGAGTGCCCAGCGTCATGTTGAGGTTTCGCCGGATAATTACGGCAATACCTGGGCACCTGAGGCTTATTATGATGACGACCTCAAGACCTATGTTGTCTACTGGGCGTCTGGCATCTACGACAATGAAGCAAATCCCAACCACGATCCTATCGAGTACCAGCGTATGGTGTACGCTACAACGGATGACTTTATTACGTTCAGTGAGCCAAAGATCTGGCAAGATGAACCACCGAATGGTCGGATTGACTCCACCGTTATCAAGGAAGATGGAGTCTACTATCGTTTCACAAAGGCTACGATCAATGGCTGTGCCGATATTGTGCAGGAAAGCAGTACTTCGTTGACTGCGGGCTTGAACGACTGGCATCAGATAGCAAGCTGTATCGGAAAGAACGCGGGAACGCAGGAGGTGGAGGGCCCTTCGATCTTCAAGACCAACTGCAAGGATGTCAATGGTGCTAGGTATATCCTGCTTGCTGATGAGTTTGGCGGCAATGGTTATGTTCCACTGGAGTCGACTGATCTGGCTGGTGGGAAGTGGACACTGCGTACGGGGTATAAATACCCTGAGTCTCCTCGTCATGGAACCATCATCCTCTTGACTTTGGAGGAGTTGGAAGGCATCCAGAAGGCTTTTGCCAACACGGCTTGAGTGCAGAATTTTCAACGCCTGAATATTTAGTCATTGCTGAAGGAATTCGATTATGGAAAGGATGTAGGCACACGATTGCAAGAGTTATCTCTGATGATGAGGTGATATCGTACGCTATGATTACCTGTTGTGACGCAGCTTTGTATTCTTGGTGCTAGGCGAGGCCTTTGACTGCCTCGATGCCTCGTAAAGGGATTCAGCATGTTGTGGCTTGTACTAAAATAATTGAAAACGTCTTCACTGCGATTGCCTGATCATACTCCAGACTTCAGTGCAGTGAAGCCCATTTGCCTACGGCAATTTACAGTCGATAGCCTTCCTCGATGAAAAAGATGAGTCGCTAGAGTTCATATCAACAAATGAAAGCAATCATTGTACTCTAGGCAAGATTGGGAAACATAAAACTATGATAGCCGTCTTTCCCCATGGAGAATATGGTATAGCTCCTGCTGCTAGCGTGGCAAGAGAAATGCTCCATAGCTTTCCCAATATGGCTTGATGGTTGGTATCGGCGGCGGTGCGCCTAGTCCGAAGCACGATATCTGTCTTGGGGATGTAGTCGTGAGTGCTTCTCATAACGGAAAGCATGGTGGTTTATTCAATTTCGATCATGGCAACGTCAACCATTCTAAGAGACGGGATTTCTGAATCAACCGCCTCTAATTTTGCGAGCAGCTATCCAGGTACTTAGGGCTGCACATGAGGTCGAAGGGCATCAGCTTCAACGTGCTCTCAATGAAGCTTTGGACAAAAGATCGAGACTGGAAATAGGTATGGACGGCCTCAGGCAAGTATTGATCGACTGTACCAACCTGAGGCGCTTCCCGAATAATGGTTCGAACTGTGACCTTTGCAGTAAAGACCCATCAAGGTTAATAGTCTGCGCCGAAAGGACCAGCGGACAGGATAATCCGGCAATCCAATACAGTCTCATCGCATCATCGAACAAGCTAAAGAAGGACGCTACAATCCGTGATGAAGTTGCGAAGAAAGGTGTCCTTTGCTTCTGTTTCGAAGCAGCAGGCCTGGTGAATCACTTTCCGTGTCTGCGTATTCGTGGTATCTGTGACTATGCCGACACGCATAAGAATGACGATTGGCAAGGCTACGCAGCGATGGCGGCTTCTGCATATACCAAGGACCTTCTCAGTCAGATCCATCCCAACAGGGCAGAAATTGGGAAGAAGATCAGTGAGGTTTTGTCTGGTTAGTTGTTGACATACCAACTCTCTGACTATATTGCGATCGCTAACTTGTGATTGTCCCGACAGCCTTGCAGAGGGAGGTCACAGCTACATCCAGAAAGGCTGACACGATCATTCGACACCATCTGACCCAGTAACACAAAGATGTGTTAGACTGGCCCACTACGGCTGATTATAGTCTCTTCCAGAGTGACAATATTAGGAGACGTCAGCCAGGAACAGGCCAGTAGCTTCTCAATTTAACGCAGGTTTGCAATTGGCGAAACAACCCTAATCAGACCCTCTTCTGTCCTCCCAGGCGCTGGCAAAACAATTCTTACATCGATTGTAATCGATAGCCTAGAAGCACTATTCTCAAAGGATAAGAATATTGGTATTGCATATATATATTAAGGCAAGAACAGCAGACGGTCAGGGAGCTTCTTGTTAGCGTTCTAAAGCACCTTCTACACACTCTGCCAACTTTACCAGAGAGCCTTGAATCACTCCACAGAGCGAGATCACGACTTTCCTTAGGGGACATCTCGAGGAACCTCCTGTGCGTCGCTGAATATGCTATTGATGAATGTCAGTCGACTGATGGGACGGGGGCAAAGTTCCTAAACGAGACCTTCGATCTGCAGTCAAAATGCCAAGTCAACATATTTGCCACTTCCAGACCAATCCCCGACATCATGAATCTATTTAAGAACTGTAACTCTTGAAATACGTGCTAGAGACGATGGTGTCTCAATGTTTGTCCGCGGCCAGATACCGCGATTGCCCAAGTTCTTCACCAAACGAGGCCTGGAAAAATAGATTACTAGTCGAATAGTAAGCTCGGTGCAAGGAATGTAAGTGAGCTCTCTTTTGAGACATCCGTGTAAAGCTGAAATGTTTAGGTTCCATTTAGCCCAGCTACATCTTGGCTCTCTGCGTGACAAGACTTCAGTCGCCACTGTCCGCAAGGCTGTTGAATAACTACCAAGTGGTTCTGATGCATACTTCCACGCATATGAGATAGCCATGGAGCGAGTGGCGAGTCAGCGGCCAGGCCACAAGGAATTGGCTGTGCAAGTACTGTCATGGATCACCTGTGCAAAGAGACCACTTAATGTCAAAGAGCTTCGGCACGCCCTTGCTATCGAGGTTGGCACCGAAGAGCTTAACATGGATGCAATGCCAGACACTGATATCATGTTGCAAGTCTATATTAGGCTCGTTACTATTGATAAAAGTCTTGGTATTATCCGACTGGTCCATTACACGACACAGGACTACATTGACAAGACGCGGAAAACCTGGTTTCCTAAAGCTGAGTGCTCCATCACGACGACTTGTGTTACTTATTTAAACCTCCGTACTTTCAGAAGCGAGCCTCCCAACAGAAACTCCAACTTCAAAGAACTGACTCCGCTGCGTCTCTACGCTGCAGACAACTGGGCTTTCCACGCTCGCAATGCTGGAGCTATCTGTGAGGGTGTTGTTGACTTTCTTGAGTCAAATCCAAATGTAGCTTCCTCAGCCCAAGTGTGTATGAGACCCGAGTTAGCTATATGGGCATCTGAAGGCGGTGAAGATGTGGAAAGAAGGGCAAGTGGATTACATCTTGCAGCCTTCTTTGGGGCCATAGCGGAAACACGAGTTTTACTTTTCACGAGTGATGTTGAACTGAAGGAAGGCTACGGTCGAACAGCAATATTCTATGCAGTTCGAACTGGCCGAGAGGCTGTCATAAGCTTGCTTCTCGACCGTGGTGCAAAGCCTGACTTGCAGGACAATGGGGAGAATACTCCGCTATCGCTGGCAACTGCTTATGGACACGAAGGATGTACGAAGCTGTTACTCGAGAACGGCGTCAAGACAGATACAGCGGACTATCTCCGGAGGACTTCACTAGTATATGCATCTGAAGATTGAAATGACGGTGTGATTCGTCTACTTCTTAAAGCAGGAGCCGATGTCAATAGGGATGGTGAAGAACCATACACACCACTGTGGTATGCAGTAACCGGGGGTCTCCATAACCACGGCTCAACTCCTGCTCGAGAATGGGGTCGATACCAAGTTCACGTCTGGGCGTTCAATACTGTCAAGAGACTCCGAATCGGGAAACCTGGCAATGGTCAACCTGCTTCTCGAGTACGGTGCTATAGTCGAGTCAACAGACACCACTAGAATCTGCAGCTCGTCATGACCACCATCCCATACTTCTGCTACTTCTCCATCATAGAAAGACCATCGACTTGGAAGATATCAACCGAGAGACGCGACAATTGCGTGTTGTTGAACATGGAGATCTGGAAATGATTAAGATTGTTCTTGTGAATAGCAGGAAGTTTCATTTGAGAAGTGGCTCGGACCGCGCTCTACTGGCATGTGCAGTCGATCAAGCTCTTAAAGAGATTTCCAATTACCTAGAAAGATTCAGTAAGCCACCAAGGCCGTAACGGTCCCTATCTCGCCTTTTCCAGAACTGCCCCAAAAGGAAGATTTAAGTGGAAATCTCTCCTTGTAGATACCTCTACTTGAAAGAAGGATTTGTTAAGTCTCAAGCGGTGATATGAGAATATTAGTGTCTTGTCTACTGGCATTCTTTCTAAAGCACGGTGGGCGCAAGTAACTATATCTCAACCCAACCCAACCCAGCTCAACTTGTGCATCATCACGCAATGTACCTCGAATCGACGAACCTGTTCACACTGTCCCGAGATGGGGAATCAAAACCCCTCCAATACGCCGCAATCGAGGCAATCGTCAATCAGTCCATCCGCTCAACGCCATGCGAATGCGTCCACTGTCAGAATTTTTCATGATAATAGAGTGACACTGTCAGCCATGCGAACATAACAAGCAAAGCTTTGAGCTTTCTACGCACACAGACATGTCCACACGTACGTCAGAACAGCTTGGGGAAGAAGTATGTCTGTACTCAGTTCCACTGCAAAGTCATAGTGGTTTTGCCACTGGAACCCATCCCCGAGTGCCTGACACAGGAACCTGCGTTTGCGAAAACAAAGAATCGAATCTACACCTCAACCCATCTCAGCTCGACTCACCTCAACTCATCTCTACTCTCCGCAATTATCCACAACTCATCGTAACCCATCTCAACCCATCATAGCATCACAACTCATCATAACATCATACTTCAACTCATATCGGCCTACACAATAACTTACCAAAGAGATATCCGGCCAATATATTTTGCCTTTATTGCATCTCGCGAGCCCTCGATCGAAATGAACCCCTTCATTCTTCAACGAGATCAAGTGCCCGACCCTCCTGAGTATATGGCAAGTCTAAGAGCCGTTGAAAGCTCCATCCGTCCACCACCATGCAAATGCCCGGGCTGTCAAAATGGCTTCTACACGGTCCAGCAACAACACAGACCAGAATACTCTTACGATCAAAGACTCTCTGATGCCGCAGCCGAAAGCAAAGCCCGCTCTGTCATTGGAGATATCCAGCACCGCAGAACCCGTCTCAGCGAGAAGATCGAAGTTTTCGGCGATGTCTTGATGTCCCGGTGGAAGAAACGAAGTCAAACAAAGCGAGCAGCATTACTGAAGGAAGCAGCACCTGGCCTTGAGGAGCAGCAGTGGCTTCTACCGCGATACACCTACATGCGCGAGAGCCTTTACATGCGAGACAGAAGTACTGTTCGGAGACGTCAACTCTTGCTGCCCTGGCTTAACGTACAAGTCCTCAAGACAAACCCCGCAGTGCTGTTTGCTCTAATCCACTACCGAACTGCCTACCCTCCCCAGTCATGGGCGGCTTTTGACAGCAGACAGCTCAATCTCAGTTGGGCAGCTGGGTACTTTGACGTCGACTTCTCTCCCAAATGCATCGTCATGTATGGGGATCGATATGGATCACTGGTAGATTGGGAAGCCAAAGCCGCACATCGTGGTGATACCCTTGGGTATCCCAGAGCCATGCTGGTTCTCGAAGCCCAGGCGCATCTTCTCGAAGTCCTCTGCAACATCGTCGACAAGATCCTCGAAGGAGTAGACCCTCTGCAACCCCCACGAGCTGAAAAGTGGCACGACCTCGTCAGCCACGAAGCTTTCAAAGAGACAGGCGCAGTCGAGTTCTGGTCTCCCTACACCAACCAGGCTTTCTCCCGTCCACTCACGTTCAATTGCGAGTACCTGCTAACCCTCGCAAAGTCTCGCCTGGACGAGACTGGTGATCATCTATCGTATCTGCAGTGCGATAATTCATATATGAAAAGATATATGAAGATTATGTTTGCGACCGAAATCTTCAAGAAGGCTTCGGCAGATATGCAAGCGATGATGGTCACTCAGCGAGTGGTCCTCGATATCCATCGCTACTAGTTTTGGCGATGGGTCGAATTGGAGTGCAAGCACGTGGACGTAGTGCGCAAGCAGTACATTGATGCAGTTTGTCCAGGTATGGCGTTACCCCCGAAATACAACAAAGCCCTGGGTGCCCTCGAGCTTCTCCTGGTAAACCAGGTCAAGTACTTGACCATTCTCTTAGAAGAAGTCTTGCCCTTTGTTCCAGGCATGCAGAAGCACTGGGTACTGGATGCTAGCCACAGTTCATCTGAAGGAGTGGGCTCTCTCAGAAGAACAACTCCCCAGAACACCCAGGAGTCTCTGACCTATGATCCCCTAGACTGGTGTTTAATGCAGCTCCAGGGAAGGCGTGAGAATCCGTTGAGTTTCGATCATGCGATGCTCTTCGCCATGGTCCAGGATCATCTCTCACACAACCAGCCCGAAGGAAAAAGACTGGATGAGATTACCTATCGGACGTTGTCCGATCTGGAAATTTGCCACCAGATGCTCACAGCTGTTCAGTCACACCAGCCTCGAAATGCAACGAGAACGGTTGACGATGTACTCGCTACTGAAGATCGGAACTCTTGGAAGTTACGCCAGGCGCTGGCATTCGGACTCGACACTGTCATCTTCACACGTATTGGGAAGCCGTTCATTTCGGACTTCTATCAGGCGCAGCCTCCAACTGGCCCCAAGAATGCCGACTGGATTTCTAAATCACAGGCAATCCAGAAGGCAATGGAGACTTTCTGGGGGTCGGTTAGAGAATTCTTGAGAAAGGACCTGACGAAACGTGATTTTACACGGGAAGAGGCTGACAGCTATCTCGATGTCATTTCAGCACACCTCAGTGAAGAGTATATCCAGAGTGAGCAAGACACCGAGGCTGAGATCCTCGCCACCATCCACACCGCAGATAAGCCTCATCCTGTCACCGTAACCTTCAACGAGGGCTCTGAGCCCAGCCTCGCATCGACCAAGACACCGCAGGGGCTAGAGAAGATCAAGACACGAGGAGAGCCGGGGCCCTCTGCCACTGATATCACAGAGCCACAACCAGAAGATACAGAAGAGGCGACCAAAGACACTGTCATCACGTTACCGAAAGACTCGCTTGGAGTGATTCATCTCATGTTTCCCAGCAAGAACGACGCTGGCAAGGGTGTCACCTGGAGTCGGTTTGTTACCATGATGTCCAAAGCGGGCTTCGCAGCAAGCGAAAGTGGTGGGTCAGCTGTATCTTTCGAGCAGGTGTCTGGGGAGGGAGGGCGTGTTATATTCCACAAACCGCATCCTGATAACAAGATTGATCCGGTTACGTTGCGTATCATGGGAAAGAGAATGACCAAGTGGTTTGGCTGGAAGCGGGAGCTTTTTGCTCTGCCCGATGAAAAGGCGGCAGGTGTACAGCAATAAGTTGTATTGCTATCACGGAGTATGGTCTCGTGCACTTATTCTGTTCTATATCGGGAGGCTTATTTTTGTTGGGGCTGTGCACATATTACCTTGCAAAAGCTGCAGTTTGTTGGGGCTCTTTAGCGTATTCGTTTCGTATAACTCTTTGAGACATTGTAGTCTTTAAGTACTCATCAATCAATCGAGTCACTTCAGAGATAGCAATGAATAATTTGTTGGAATATTTGTAAATTCCTGTCCACACCTTCTACCTGATGTCATGGTATGGACATTGTTCTCTCTAGGTGGCATCACCCTGAAGCCCGATGGCATCTTCCATTTCCCATCAGTAGGCCTAGACCATCACCCCAAAGCATTTTTGTCACTATGAATAATCGCTCGGGCGTTGTGGTGTGCTTTTTATTCGCAATAGGTGCCGCAATGTCCGCAGTTGCGGCCGGGAATTACCCAAACGTCATTGTCGGGTGTAGAGCACTTTGGGCAACGAGTGCCTGGCATGGCGTTGTCGACCAGAGGTTGAGAAACAGTTTGAGAACACATGATGAAGTTCTTTGAGTGTTTGTAGGTTTGTAAGTGTGTAGTGTAGTAGTGAGTGGTTTTGGATGTGTGTGAAAGATGAGATAGAGATCGGAACAATTGATGCGAGTTCAGTGGATTGAGCGAGGTTTATGTACTAGATGAGATGCTCAGTTTGGCAATTTTTCAGCACGAACATGTCTGTGTCAGAGTGTTGTTTGAGACAAATGCTCACTGCCTCGTTACCTATTCGCTTGATGAATCAGACATGTTCAACATTAGTTCAGTGATCGGTGGTTCAGCACATTACTGTCAATGCAACTGCCGAGACAAACCCCTTTGTGAATCAGCTGTGCGTGGCCTTAGTGGACTGTTAAACGTAGGCCGTGAATTGGCTGTGTATCGCGTGATACAGTGACTACGCCACGGCCGTCACAGTAACTTGTTACAAACATTCAGTGCTTCTCATCGAAACCAACATCACCGCCATTGCGGCATTCTTGAGCAAATCGGCAATCTTTCTCGACTCTCATGGTGACAACCATTATCTAACCAGAATACCCGACCGATTGATAGTCGTTGGAAATTAATAAGTAATCCAAAGCCAGCAGAATCGAGTACAATCTGTGGAACGGTAGTGGGATACACCGATGGTGAACCATATATAATATCTATTCTATAAAGTCTATCGTCTATCTATTTACCATGTGAACTTCATCAAGTTCGGATTCAGAGCAATCGGGAGAAAAAAGTGACAGAAGATGACAGTTGCAAGGGGAAATATTGCAACAAGCTCATCAATCCTCCATAAATAAGGAAAGGCATAGACGCCGCATATCATCAACGCGGTCACCGCCAAGCAGAATATGAAGACATACTTGAAGCCTGCGATGATGATGCTGATCTCTTGGAAGAAATTAGTATCTTCAACTTCCTTAGACGTAGCGCCCCAGCTGATATCGAGCGACAGCATGTGGCAGAGAATGGCCTTACAGACATGCATCGATATGCCGCCTAGGAAAATAAACATAAGAGCCACCCACTTGAAACATGTCCAAAGTTCCTTAAGCAAGCTAACCTGCTGAGAGCGGTACCTGATCAGCGCGAGGGTGATGTTGCCAGCTATAGAGAAGACAACCACAAGAGCGACCCAGACACGCCAGCTGCTCATGTAGTAGTGATCCAGCTCTCCGTTAAGCCATCCAATGAGAAAGTAGTTCAGTAGCGAGCCAATCCACGAATAGCCAATGGCGTAATATGTACCGATGTAGGACATGATGGTGATCTTAGACCCAAGCGGCATATTCGACCATATGAAGCGTTTGAATAGCGGTGTGAAGATACCGTGCCTCCACCAGTCTTTTATGGGCCAGAAGAGAAGCTCACTACAGCCGTACGCGTACTTTTCCCACCGGGCCAACTCGTCGTAAACAGTGAGTGAAACACCCTCTTTGAACCCGTCGCCGCAATAAGCCCCCAGACGAATATGATAACCGAGTGTTTGTAAACGTAGAGAGATATCAAAGTCTTCTGAGACGTGAGACTCGGACCAGAATTTCTCATACGGCGTTGTGGCATTTGGGTCTTTCTCGTTGTCGATTATCCCAACATCTTGAGAGCCAACCTCCTGCAACGCAGACCAACGAATAAACGCATTGTGCCCGACGAAGGGTGAGACGTCACCGTTGGCGACGGCGTAGGTGATGGCGGTGTAGATGAGGTTGGTAAAGAAGGTGATGCCGCTTTCAAAGTAGCTCGTCGTGACGTTCATGACACCAGATGTGAACTGGAGGATTGCGACGCGGGGTGAGGCTTCGAGCTCGCTGACGGCGTCGATGAGACAGTCTGTTGGGACGCGGGTGTCGGAGTCGACGAGGAGGAGATAGTCGCCGACTCTGATGTCACCGCCTACCCAGGCGCGGCCTAGCTCTTCGGCGAGGACTTGATTGAGGCATTTCTGATATGCTTGACTCTCGTGGACTTGAGTCCACTTCTCGTCGCGCACGATCTCCACCAACTTGTCCTCAACCTTGAGACTGATACCTAGAGCGTAGTTCATGTTTGATGCTTTCTTGAATTTGCCGCGGCGTATGAATTTCTTTATTCCTTCGCCGTTTACATTATGTCCTGGTCGGGCAACCCAACCTATGTTGTTCTCTTTGTAAAACATGCGGCGTTCCTCAGCTTCTTCTGGGGACACAAGTTGCATACCGTCATCGTTGATGAAGATACTAGCTGTGCCGCCGAAAGATTCATAATTCCGAATGGCGGCATTGAGCGACTGTACTGTTGGTCTGATTACACCCTCAAGGCCTTCTTTGTAAACAGGACATTGGATAGTAACGTGAGGCAAGACTATTTTCGTCCCATCGAGGCGTTTCGTTCGCTTTGCGGAGTAAAACTTGGAGTTGACTTTTAGTTGCGTGACGGGGCCAACCATCTGGAAGATAGTCACCACGATAGCTTGACAGAAGAACTAGGACAAAGTCAGCAGGAGTTCTCGGCGCAACTCTTGGATGTTGGTCTTACCAAGCTTAGGATAATCTGAGGAAGAGCCGTTACCAGAAGAAAGAAACGATACCAACGTCCCTCGCTCGCAACCTCTAGTGCCATTGCGCTGCAGCCAAGTCCTATGAGACAGAGACATATGGCAACAGTCAATCCGACTATGACGGCGTTGAGAAGTGGTGTTGGTCGGGGTGCATCGGAAGCAAATTCTAGATCGACGTCTGCGACTACAGTCTCTTGTGACGTTGCGTAGACATTTGTTGGCTGTGCCTTTTCTGTAAAACTGGGGGCGCGTGTTGGTGCAACTGAATGAGATGGTGTGTTGAGTATTGTTGTTAGTAGGTCTATACTCCCCCGGAGCATGACGTTCACCCTAGTCTTCAGATGGTCTTTTAGAGCGGGAGCCCCAACACGCCGCCGGCGTTTCAGAATGGCCCATTCCATTTCTGAAAAGAATGAGTCTTCGACGGAGTTCCGCTTCTCGAGGGCACAGTTTTCACCACGTTCATCGCTGGAGAGACTTCTGGTGGCGAACCAGGGATGGCCGAGATGGCGTTCCTTGTTGCGCATAGCTCTCAACATCTGTATCTGTCAGTCTCCGCGATATGCTTGTTTGGAAGGACGTGGGCTTACGAATCTTCTCTCGTCTGGGAGTACAAGGTCGCACTTGGTTACGACTGCGACGATGCGATTACCGGTCACGTCAGCTGCTCGCGCAAGCCTCGGGCCCTCCTGAGTGCTCATATCACTCGTTGCGTCAACGACGGATCTAAAATTCGTTAGTATTCTCCTCATGACGGTAAAGTAAGACTGACAGGATGATGGTGTTGGGCTGCTTGACGAGATCCAAAATGAGAGATCTTGTTATTTCCTGCCTGTCATCAACCAGCGGGCCTGTAGATGTGAGCTTTCATAGTTGGGCAGACGGTACGGAAGTGTCACTTACTAGATGATAGCCCAGGTGTATCAACTATCTCCATGCTGAAAAAGTCTGGACCCGAAATCTCAATGATAAGGACATTGTCGGAAACTTGTAGCTCTTCTTGTTCCTTCTCGTCAAAGAACGCGGTTGCGATCTGCATGTGATTCGTTGCCTGTATTGTTGTCCTTTGATTAGCAAAATGTTTCAGGAAAACGAGAGTAAAAGACTGTACGAACCTGATTCACAATTTGAGGAAGATTGACAGCAGCAAGGTCTCCCTCATAGTTCACCTCGAAACTCTGCAAGTGGTCTGAGAGCTCCGTATTCTGCCCATCAGCTTTCCCTGGTTTTATCCGTGCCTTTAGGGTTGTCCCAGTCCGACTGCTGTGCGTAAAACAGGCATGGATGGGGAATTTCGTCGACGAGAGCTGGGAGCCATGAAGAGATAGACCAGAAAGAGCTTCGAACAAAGATGTCTTCCCAGATCCTCTGTCTCCAATGATGGCTACCTGAGTATCTGCTATTAGTATTCATCTTTAGAGCGCTAGGCTTTTGAGTGCTTACAACTGGGACGGGTGTTGAGGCGCCCAGTGACAGGCCAGTGACATGGCGAATCGACCCATTCGCTACAGCCCCTGACATGCTGACTGATCTTTGACTCATTCCAGAATCCATCATGTCAATCATTTCTTTGTTTGAAGATCCCTGAGGCGTTAAAAGAGTGCATCAGTCTTTGTTATGTAGCAACGGCATCGGGAGATCGGCAAGCACAGTGCTGCATGGCAGATTTCGTGGTTACGCATACCCCCTCTTGACCAATTCGCCGACGACGGAAGAACCTTTGTCAGTTCTCACATACCGAAACGAGCAAGGCATCACAAGACTCGAGGGGTTGTGATTGGTAGAGTCGTGGTACGCGAGTCGTGTACGCGGGCGTATTTGTGCCGTTGCTAATCGCAGCATTCCACGGCAGATACAAAGTGGCTGAAACCGGAAACCGATTGTGGATCACTTGAGACATGCTTTCGACGAACAATGGTGTGGCAGAATGATCTGATGAACTTAGTGGCATATCGTTCTTTGCAATCGGAAGTTAGTTACATTCTTGGCCACGGGCACGGCACAACAAAGGGAATTAGTTGCGCATTGCCTGATATTGTCTAGATCCAGAATCTGGCGGCTACTGCCAAGTTTCAGGTCCGTGGCTGAGAGCTTAAAATCACTGCATGAAGATTAACAGTACAAGGAATACACAGCGTGTCTAAGGCGCTGCTAATCTACATGTTTTGGTATCTGATTCTATAGTCTAGCATACAAAGCGAGAAGAGGCGACAGTAGTCCAACATAGGATATACAAGGCCGAATCACGGCACCCAACGAGTCACTATCCTCCGTGGCCAGCGCTGGAACAACGTACGTAGGTGTAGACGGCTTGGCAGCTGTTACATTAGGCTTGACAACATTGTCGCCTGGTATAACACCCGTTGCATCACCCCCGAGGTACCAACTTCCTATATCCGTCAACTGCCCATTTGAATTCAGCATCGATACATTATACCCAACATTCGATTTAAATGAGCGGAAGGACCCAAAGTATGAGTAGTGAGTGACATTTCTAAATACCCGCGTTAATGACTTGTACTCAGGAGGAGTGAATGTGACTTACTTGTTTCCATCGAGATATTTCACCGACGTCTGGAAGTAATCCTGCGTCGCAGCCAAAGATGAAAAGTCCAGCGCAAACTCAGTAACCCAGATCTTCTTGCCCGGAAAGACATCCAACACACCAGCGATATGACTCGCCATACCATCAAAGCTTCCGTACCAATGTATTGGAATAAAGTCAAACGTGCAGTTCCCTTTGCAAGCTTCTACAAAGTCCGCAAGCCACGTGAACCCCGACGGCGCACCCGTCACCGCCGGCGCACCAAGCGAAACACCTAGTTTTCTCAGCGGCTCGAGCTGTTTGATCCAGTACCTCGCTGCATCTTTTGCCTTCATGTCACTGCCGCCGTTGGCCATTGAGTTATCAGGCTCGTTGAAGCCCATGACGTACGAGATGTTTCGGCCGCCGATGATCTGCGCCGTGACGTTTTCTAGAAAAGAAGTGTCATCGAAGCCGTCGGGGGCGCCCCATAGCATAGGGACGAATTGGAGGGAGGTGTTGTTCTCGTAGACGGGGCTGGGGTGCGGTTTGTAGTTGTAGTACCATGTTAGATCGGAGTGTTTTTGGACCCAGACTTTGTCGTCGCTGGGGAAGTCGGAGTTGGGGATGTAGATGAGGCCGCGTTTTGAGGAGGGGTAGAAGTTTTTTGAGATGGCGATGGATGAGGTTGTGAAGAGGGCCAGGGCCACGAGTGAGGATTGTATGAGCATCATTCTGAGGTGAAGAAGCGAGGGACGAGGTTTGGGAGATGAATGGAGCGAGAGGTCCTTGACAAGATGTGCAAAGGGAAGGGGAGACTGCTTTCTGCAGAAGATTACGTTGCTTGGGTTGCCATGGTCCAACTGCCGACAAGTGTTTGTGGGTGTACAGAACTATCCCACGCTTAGGTTCAAGTTGTTGCTGTTTGCGGCATCTAAAACGTGATATCTACAGACCACTCCTATCTCCTTACTGAGAATAACCCGAATCCTCCCTCTCGCAAGCCTGACTCGCGCACTCACAACAACTACAGCAAGGGCGGAAAAGTCGGGCCGCTTGTATTTACCTCGGTCATAAAACGGCGGGGCACGGTGTAATGTGATTGGTCAATCTCATGACAGCGCGCCTTGAGCTATTGAATTACCTGACACGCATGCCATCTCGTACCTTGCATTGTGAGAACTGATTGTCGATACCGATACTTATTGCCGATCTTGGGGATGGGATGATTTTTTCGTCAGACGACGTTAGGTGCTGGAATGTGATTTCTCCCCTGTGGGGAAGTGATTCGGCTCAGTCGGCCGAAAGGCTCAATTGTCCGTTTTTAGGCTGTTGTCTTGACTCTCGGAGGCTTGGTGACATGTTGTTGGTCTGTGTTTGAACTTATTTTTCTTTGTGGCGGACTATGGGGATTTTTGGTAGTCCCTACGGAGTATTCCACGTTGAGCGTTTTATACTCGAGGCCTGGGAATCGCTTCTCGAGGTCGTACTTTGCTGTTCTTGCAAACCGATTGATCATGTTTTTGCAATATAGTCAAGTTCCAATCTCTAACCGTTGTAACATCAGTGGAATTCCACTTCTACCAATGTGTATGTTATGTCCGCTGCAAGCGACTCAAACAGTGGGGAGCCACTCCCGAAGGGTCCGGTGACGTAGGTACGGAAGAGGCGTTGTCAGGAACAAGTTGCCGTAGTGGACACGGCGAGATAAACGATGGACATAAGCTAAGCAGGGTTTTTAATTGGCATCTTGCCTCTGTAGGGCAAGCGTCTGCCTCGCCAAGTTTTTGACACATGCACTCTATTCCTCTAGATCCACGTAATCCGTTTTGAATACTACGTCGCTTAGCAGTGCCAAGGTATCGTGACCAGATAATCGACGAGACCCGCAAACTAGCAGATTCACGTCAATTTACGGAGGTTCGCACTCATGGACTTTTGTACGGAAACGAGTTATGGGGGTTTGTTGGTTCGGTGTTGCCAAAGCTACCTGTCGGTCCATCCACGGTGAATGAAAAGTTTTTGAGGATGAAGGAATGTCGTAAGTTTCAAGGAAGGGTGTGTACTTGAGTTTGAATACAGATGCGATTCATTCTGGCGTGTCGGCCTTGGATGTTATGGATGAAAGCTGGCACAGTAGAAGTTTGCTAGTTTTGACGGATTCTCCCTGTGAAAACTACATATCCTTGATTCTTAAATTCTACGCTGCCCAAAATGCCAAGCACGTCTTGTACATCTAGCGCCCTGCCTTGCCATCCCTGTCTCGGACAATATACCAGATATTACCAGCCTCTACCACAATGTCTAGTACTGCAATTAGATCCTCTGGAGCATATCTCGCCTCTACCAGCCATGCAAACTCCACGGAAGACTTGGTCAGACCGAGTCTTGCAGCCCAAAGCTCAACCAAGTCTTCACTCAAGAAGAGATTCCCTGATCGTCCATATTTCCATTCCCGACGAGTCAAAAAGGGCACTGTCGAGAGACCATACCTTGCAGTGAAGGACCCTCGAGGCATATGGATCACAATTATCCCAGCTTTCGGTATCGTTATCGGACTGGTTGCTATAGCGCTTCTAACATGGAGCGGCTATAGATCCGTCGATAAGCATAAATACTGCACGGTCTTTACAGATGACTTTTCCAATGGCTTCAACTCTACGATATGGAATAAGCAGGTTGAGGTCGGAGGATACGGGTACGTCGAAACTCTGTCCCTAGCAGTAGTGATGAGCGCTAATCGCGAACTCTAGAAATGGAGAGTTTGCGCTGACGACAAACACGGATGAAAACGTCTTTGTCCGCGACGGTCAACTCATCATCAAACCCACCCTCCAAACCGATAAATACCTCTCCGGAACAACAAAGATAAACCTCACCGCCCACGGGACCTGCTCCTCCACAACAACTCAAGACTGCGTCCAAGTCGCAAACCTCACCGCAGGAGAAATCGTCGCGCCCGTCAAGTCCGGCAGGATCACGACCAAGAACTTTGGCGTCATCCGCTACGGCCGCGTCGAGATTGTCGCTAAGCTCGCAGCAGGAGATTGGCTGCTCTCGCAGCTCATGATGTTCCCAGCAAAGGACTACTACGGTGCTTGGCCTGCCTCTGGGGAGATTGATATTGGGATGGTGCGTGGGAATAATTACACTTATGATAATGGGCGGGGGAACCAGCAGGTTTCCACTCAGCTGCATTGGGGGCTGGATACCACCACGGATCGGTGGCAGAGCACTTCTGGGGCGAGAGATGCGCTGCGCACGACGTTTCATCGAGACTTTCATACGTTTGGACTAGAGTGGTCGGATAAGTATCTCTTCACCTGGCTTGATCACCGCATCGCACAGGTTACGTACGTCAAGTTCAATCATCCATTCTACCAGCACGGCGGGTTCCATCAAGCCCTCGCCAACGGGTCCCAGATCTCCAATCCATGGACTGGCCCTGGCACCAGTAACGCGACCCCATTCGACCGGCCATTCTACCTGATCATCGCGTTGGCTGTCGGGGGAACGTCGGGCTGGTTTCCGGATGATGTGCACGGTAAGCCCTGGGTGAATGATGCCATCTCCCCCAAGACGGATTTCTGGAACGCGAAGGATAAGTGGTATCCGACGTGGGAGAAGAATAATGGGGGGGAGATGGTGATTAAGAGGGTTTCTATGTGGCAGCAGTGTGATCACGCTGCTACTGATTTATCGCAGTTCTCATCGAGTTAGATATGAGGGTATTGAATAATTTGATCGCATTTACCGCATTTCAATTAATTACTGTAAATGTAAAAGGGTCACAGACCGCGTGTAGTTATATTTACAGTACCTTAGGCATTGTGTCGAGGTTCAAGGACAGTGGACGGGGTTCGGGGTAGATCTGATCTGAACCAAGGACGCGTCGGTTCTGATAGGCCGTGGAAAACTCGTGCAGCAGTCGGGTTAACGATCTTCCGATGTCTGCTTTGCAGCGTTGTAAAATACAGGGTAGCCGAGGGAAGTTCGAGACGAAACTGGTCACAACGACCATTCTGATGCTTTCGCGCTTTTTGGAGGGAGTCTCACTATGGATGATTGCAATAATGAAAGTCTCGAAGTGAGATGTCCCTAAAGATATGAGGTAATGGCGATTTATCCCAATAGAAAAGAAGCGAAAGCGTGAAATGGTGAAAGAGCTAATGTGTGCTGCGTCGTTTCCGTGAGGACTGAGCCTCCTATCGATCGTCCGCCCTGAAGAGCAAGCCAGCTGTCTATCTTTGTGATTTTATAGGTCATCACTTCTGGCACTCGTGATGATGTCCAAGAGATATCGGTATGCCCACCTCGGCACTCACTCGGACTCAGCAATAAATCCCAGCTCCAGATTCAGCGTTGCAAGTCATCTCATCTCTCTCTGTGCGGATAAGATAAGCTTGTTCAAAGGCCAATCGAGACCCAACTGTGGCTGGCTGACATTCCACCTACCATATCGATAGTCACCTCTGGCGCATGCAAGGGATAGCTTCGCCAGCGTAAACCAGCTAATCAGACGACGATATTTGCTTCCGCTCTCAGCCACTCCAATACTCCCCTCCCCACTGTGATGGACAAAAAAGGACCTCAATCACCAATGGCTATACCCAAACTAGCGAAGGCCAGCTGTTGTCCCGTCGTTCCGTGCCGAGTTGAAGATCTTTTAGGAATTGAGTGGCACCGATAGCTTCTTTTGGCGTATCCTTCTGTAGCTAATCGGTTGATGCCCATGCAAATAGACAATTTCCTGTTGGTTGAATGAACCGAGTGGCTGGCACTACTCAATTCCACGAGTTCATAGTGTGGCAAGCTGCTTCGGCCAGTATTAAAGCATAATTAGATTAGTCTTGGCTGCTCCATCCAACGCTCCCTTGGTCAATTGCTCTCGGCTTCTTGAAGGTGCCATACTGAAGTCTCAACCAAAAATGAAGTCGACGCATCTCTTGGCAGGCATTCTTGCTGCGCTTACTCAAGCAGCACCGACTGTCGACGAGACATACCCATATAATGGCCCTGATATCCCCATCGGCGATTGGGTTGACCATACGATCAAAGGCGACAACGGCGATGGATTCATCCGCCTAGTTGAACCCCCAGCCGTACATCCTGGCTATGTCAATGCTACCAACAACGTCAATGTCATCTCACTGTCATACATACCTGCTCAGCCTAGCAAGGAGACCGCCGGAATCAACATCCACTACCAAACACCCTTTGGTCTCGGTAGCGCACCTTCAGTTCATTGGGGAACTAGTCGTTCGTCTTTAAACAACGTGGCTTTCGGCTCGACCGCAACATACGACCGCACGCCTCCCTGCTCTTTCGTGCACATGACCCAATGCAGTCAATTCTTCCACAACGTGCAGATAGAACACCTTCAACCAGGTACAACATATTTCTACCAAATCCCTGCTGCTCCGAACGGCACAACCGAGTCTACCGTTCTGAGCTTTACAACTGCCCAAGCTAAAGGCAACCCAACTCAATTCAGTATCGCTATCAACAATGATATGGGGTACACGAATGCGAATGGAACGTACTACTACATGAACCAAGCCATAAAGAAGGAAGAGCTCGCGTTTGTCTGGCACGGTGGAGATCTCAGCTACGCGGATGACTGGTACTCTGGCATCGTACAGTGCAACTTGTCAGCCTGGCCCGTCTGCTATAACGGCAGCAAGAGTTCCCTGCCGAACAACGACACCAATCCCGATTATTTTGACACGCCCCTTCCTCCCCATGAGATTCCAAATCAAGGCAGCCCTCGTGGCGGCGATGTAGGCGTCCTCTATGAGTCCAACTGGGATCTTTGGCAACAGTGGATGAACAACATCACCATGAAGATTCCTTATATTGTTCTTCCCGGCAATCATGAGGCCACGTGTGCCGACCATGATAACAATCCATTTGTCCTTTCGTCATACCTCAACGAGAACAAAAAAAACACCACCATGTCCAGCGATAACCCAAACTCGACTCTGACATATTATTCATGTCCGCCTTCACAGCGCAACTTCACAGCTTTTCAGAACCGCTTCTCAATGGCAGGCGACAAGTCAGGTGGCGTTGGGAATTTCTGGCATTCATTCGATTACGGGCTCGTTCATTTCGTATCCATCGATACGGAAACGGACTATGCTAACAGTCCTGACAAGACATTCCGTGAGGATATCCAGAAAGCTAAGAAAGAGGAAGAGTGCAAAGGCAAAGACAAGGACAAGGCTAAGTGTAAGCCTGAGAAGCCCGAGCCGACTGGTTATCATTGCACCAAGATCGAGCTATGCGATGACTTTGAGACGGATGACTTGGAGGAAGAGACATATCTTCAGTCCGGGAGAGCTCATCCTCTGCGAAACGAGACGCATATCACAGATGCAGGTCCTTTTGGATACATCGACGGCTCCATCAAGGATAACAAAGCCTATCAGCAATATCAGTGGTTGAAGGAGGATCTTCAGAATGTTGATCGATGTAAAACGCCCTGGGTTATCGTCATGGGCCATCGTCCCATGTACAGCTCCCACGACTCCAGCAACTATCATCTTCACCTTCGCGAGGCCTTTGAGGGGTTGTTCTTGAAGAACAAGGTTGATTTGTACATCGCTGGGTAAGTCATGCACCTCGGATTTTGTCAAGTATGCCAGGCTAACTGCTCATAGACACGTTCACTGGTATGAGCGTCTCAAGCCCATAAGAAACTGCGGAGTCGATACAAAGGCCATTATAGACGACAGTGAGAAGAATGGCATTTACAAGGTGAGGCCTGGACGCTCTATGGTTCATCTCATCAATGGCGCTGCTGGGAACATTGAAAGCCACGCTACCATCAATACGTCCTGGCCTCTACCCGACATAACAGCTCACCGTAACTTGACCAGCTTTGGCTTTTCCAAGTTGACCGTTTATAACGCAACAACCCTGTATTGGCAGTTCATCCAGGGTCGCGATGGATATGCCGGTGATAATCTTACTGTGTGGAAGAATGCATCCGAAACTTGCGAGGGCTACAGCTCTTACAGTTCGTCTGGCTCCTCAGGGTCGTCTTGCTCTTCTGAATGCTCTGGATCTGGTGTGCTGGCCTGGCTCTACTGCAATATCTATTGTGCCAGCTTCGGGGAACCGCTCAAGATTTAAACCTGGTACTTGTAGCTACACATAGTCAGCAATTCATGTATGAGGCTATAATTCCGAAGATGTTAACCTTGTAACTATACTTTCCAGATCCGATTTTTGTTGTGTTATCAAGTGTTGCGAATGAATGGCTCATCTAATTGGTCCATGATAGTCTAATTTGGCTAGCAAAATGAAAACTGGGTATTGTGGCGTGCACTTCTCCAAGGACAGCCTTAGTGCTCGGATCTATTGACGTTAGTGCCGCCATATCTGGATCCTTTGAACAATAGCTCTCCTTTCTCTTGCTCAAAATAGGATTTATCTACCAAAAGGAGACTCCCATTGCCGGACTTGCCGTTGAAGATGATATGAACACACTTACTCCCCAAGATTCTTCAAAGTCTCTGCCATTCTCTTCTCTCGTACCAGGTCCAATCGTTACTCGTTTTTTGTTTCACCGACCCAGTCCCTCATTCCTTTACCTGGACTTCAGAGTCTTGTAAGTCATATACCATGGTCTACGGCAAATCCCTCCTGCTGGCGTTGGCAGCCGCATCGGCTGTTGTCGCCAGTCCTTGCAAGCCCAGTACAACCAGACCAGTCCTTAGCACTACTACAGCCGCAATTGAACAGACATCAACCACGGCAACCTCCGCCATTGGGGACACCACTATTGTTGATACTACCGTCGCCACCACTACAACAGAGGCTGAGACCACAACAACTAATGCCCCAACGACAACCAGTGCAGAGGCTGATGTCACGACTACCACCACAGTCGCAGAGACAACCACCACTGCCGCAGCTCCGACATCCTGCGGTATCTACGGCTACTTCACCGACGGCAATACGTTGCAGTATCTCACTAGCCCAGGAACAAAGGACAGCGCCAAAGATTGCTTGCAGGCTTGCGCTGATTATCCTGAGTGTGAGGTCGCCGACTACTACGACCAAGCCGCCAATGGATACGACCAGGGCACTTGCGAGTTCTGGAAGGGTACACTCAAGACTGACGGCCAGCAAACTCCATACCAATGGCATCAAGTTTCCTGCTTGGCCAGTATGTAATTGGGTTGATACTTCTCTTCATTCATCCGAGTATCAAACAGATCTCACTTCAGAGTAACGTCCCTTCGTACTTTACGAGGAGCTTAATACATTCTTAAGACAAAGCTACCTGCTCAAAATGATGTGCCAGCCTGGCAAACTGTCAAGGCTTACCAATCCCAAGTACCATACAAATACATAGCAATCCAAACTCTCTCTTGCAAGTTAGAGCTTACTCTTTAGCCCCGCACTAGCAGCAAGAACAGCTCGCTGCTTCTCCCCTCCGTGCTCAACCTTGACAGGAGCGTCGAAAACCGTAGCATCAGGCTTCTCCTTTCGGTCCTTGGTATCAATATACTCCCTCTCTCCCTCCCCAACATAAAGCTGTCTCGGCCTCCAGATCTTGACGCCCGACTTGTTCAGCATCATTTGTCTCCAGTGCGCTAACCAACCAACACATCGCGGAACAGCAAACAAGACAGGATAAAAGTCAAGTGGGAATCCCATGGCCTGGTAGATCAGTCCAGAGTAAAAGTCCACGTTGGGGTACAAGTTCCTGCTGCGCATGAATTCGCTCTTGCGCGCGTAGTCGGCGAGCGTGAGGGCTGTGTCGAGAAGCTTGTTTCGGCCGGTGACCTCGAAGACTTCTTCAGCGAGCTTGCGGATGGCTGTTGAGCGGGGATCCACGTTTTTGTAGACGCGATGGCCGAAGCCTACGAGGACTCGCTCCCTTCTCTCAACGGCCTGCATGAATGCGGGGACGTTTTCGGGGGATCCGATCTCGATGAGCATTCTAATGGCTGATTCAGAAGCTCCTCCGTGTGATGGGCCGTAGAGTGCCGCGCATCCCGCAGACACAACGCTGTAAGGATCGACCAGAGAACTTCCAACTTGCAGGACTGTGGCCGTAGAGCAGTTGACTTCGTGGTCGGCGTGGAGAATGAAGAGCTTGTCCAGGGCCTTGGCAAGAACAGGATGAGGTTGATAGTCTGGCTCAGATAGGTTGTCCAGAAGATAGAGGAAGTTTCCTGTGTATGACAAGCCTTGGGCAGGGCGGTTGAATGGTCGACCCTGTCGCATTCTGTACGACGCAGCTGCCAAAGTAGGAGCCTTTCCGAGAATTCGAAGAATCTGCTTGTCCAGCATCTTGAGAGATTCCATATTGCCCGAGGCAGCGTTGGTATAAAGCTTTTGCCCTGCAAGCGAGGGATTAGCCTCCGGAGCAAACGCTCCGAGCGTAGCAAACGCCGCGCTCAACATGGACATTGGATGAGAGTCGTAGCGGAACGATTTGAACATATTCTCGATATCGCTGTGGATATACGTGTGATGCATCACCTCTCCCTGCCATTCATCATACTGCGCCTTGGTGGGAAGATCTCCGTAGATGAGAAGATACGCAGACTCGAGAAAATTGCTCTTCTCGACTAACTGCTCAATCGGATATCCGCGGTACCGAAGGACGCCGTCCAGGCCGTTGATGTATGTGATTTTGCTCTGCACGACAGCCGTGTTCATGTACGCGGGATCATACACCCTAAGACCCTGCGTAGTCTCATCTTCTGGGCGATCATTACCAGGCTCAGCTTTGATCTTCTTGAATTCCGTCGCTGGGATGGAATTGTGAGTGATGGGGATCTCGTAGGTCTGGTTTGTTCTGTTATCCACGACCGTGAGCGTCTCGCGACGGCCCTTGTTCTGAGATAGCACCATGTTGAAATACCACAAGATGAGCGAAAAAAGATGCAGTGCTTATGTCGAGTTGATGAGGATAAGCGATGAGTCTTTTGATCATTTGAACTGGTTTTCAGAAGCAAACGCGTCGATGACACGTCACGTGGATGCATACCTCGGCACGACAAGATAAGTGGAACTTGGAGAAACCTCGGTCTCAGAAGGGTTGGCGGCATTTGAAGCGGGAGTGGGACGACATTAAGGCTAACACCAATGGTACTGTTTTGCCGCATTTTACGATAGCGGATAAGTCGCTTCCTGTCTTCTGTAACTGGAGAATTGCTCACTACCCTACAGACTGACATGAGATATTTACTTAAAACAGAATACGTTCACGGTACTTCAAGACAAATGGCTATTAAGTGCTTTATCTACATCATTGTAAGACCGACTTATAAAGTTCTTTGTTCCTGTCTTTTAATTCCAATCCTTACCCGAACGAGCCCCTGCGTCGCACCCTCAGCAGACTCAACTCTCAAATCGACCATACAAGGGGAGTTTCATTTTCCATTGGTCAGAGCTATCATGAGCAAGGACCCGCTGTAGAGGTCACGTGCTGATTGAATTTCTCGGGTATGGGGTAACAAGCCTCAACTGCGAATCACAACTAACTAGTTAATAACTTGGACAAAATACTAACTATATTAAGCAGGTAGCTACTAAAGTGTAAAACTGATAATGTCTTTACTCCGTTCAATCGGCCTATGCGATATTTCCCTATTTCTTACGATACAAGAAGGCAGAATTAATATATTGCATTAGGATAGATAATCCAGAGGGTTCATTACACCGTTTCGATAACCATTTCTCATCGTAACAATTTGATTGATAGACCTGTTACGATCTCACGAGTTATCGGTGCACTTTTTCTGCCACAGGGATACTAACTAGGTGGCGTCCCTCCAACTCATGCTAGCGCAGTGGCCTAGAAGTCGAAGATAAGGAAATCATTCCACTGCTCAGGGGTAACGGTAAGGATTGCAAGACAGGGGACCCAGATATGCCTCTTGCGGTAGGGTATGTATATGTGCTCCCCGCCGCTGTTTATCAGGTTGCCATTTGCCAACGCTCTCAACCATCGCAAACGGAACAATGGGCAACGGTCATATTGTGCTCACTCACGATGTCGAGGTTATCGAGATGAAAGACGTGGGCGTCGGTACTTCGTGGGATGTCTCAACCAAGCCTGCGGAGGAGCCTGCCAGTTGGTTCGAAGGCTTCAGGCGCGCCAAGCGTCGACGTGACAAGACCTATGACCACGGGTATCATCCCAACCCGAAACCTGTTGTAGAACTCGGGCAGTATGATATCGCCGCGGCCAACGCCAAAACAGTAACAACGCCTTTGTCAAGAGAGCTCAAGGGAAGACATCTTCAGATGATTGCATTTGGAGGCTCGATTGGCAAGTTTCTCAAACCAAGAATCGGGGAGAAGAAATCCTAATAAAACATAGGAACTGGACTTTTTGTTGCCTCAGGTGCCGCGCTGTTTCGAAGTGGTCCGGCTGGCCTGCTACTCGCCTATCTCGCGGTTGGCATCTTGCAATATTGCACTATGCAGTCGTTGTGCGAACTTTCAGTCATGTTCCCTGTTGCAGGATCGTTTACAGCTTTTTCCACTCGCTTCATTGACCCATCTTGGGGATTCGCTCTAGGATGGATGTGAGTTCCTCCATTTAACACCGCACCCCTCAATTGAATACTGATTAATGCCATGACCCAGCTACTTTTTACAATGGCTGTTTGTTCTGCCCCTCGAAATAATCGCCGCCGTACTTACTATTACCTACTGGAACGACTCCGTACCGAAGGCCGTCTTCGTGACTATTTTTCTCATTCTCATCCTCGGCATCAATCTTTCCAACATCAGGATCTACGGCGAGGCAGAGTTCATATTTTCTATCATCAAGGTCATTGCAGTCGTTGGCTTCATGTGGGTTTTTCTCTTACAGTCATATGATAGTACCGTGCTCACGTTGAATATTTATTTAGTCTGCTAGGTATCGTTATTCATATCGGCGGCCCGCCACATAGCGGCTATATTGGCGGTCAATATTGGTCACACCCGGGTCCTTTCAACAACGGCTTCAAGGGCTTTAGCACTGCATTAATCACGGCAGTCTTCTCCTATGGTGGTACCGAAATCGTCGGGCTTGCCGCGGCCGAGACGCGTAGCCCACTGAAGTCAATCCCCAACGCCATTAAGCATATCTTCTGGCGCATTGCCATCTTTTATCTCGTCACTATTTTGCTTATCGGACTACTTGTACCCTCCAACAATTCATCTCTCATGAATGGCAAGAGTTCTGCAGATGCATCCGCTAGTGCCTTCGTTATCGCCATCGAGAGCGCTGGCAAGACCATTCTACCAAGCGTAATGAACAGTGTTATCCTTATCGCAGTTCTCTCCGTCGGTAATTCAGCAATTTATGCGTCTTCTCGCACTCTTGCAGCTATGGCAGAGCTTTCACATGCACCTCGGGTTTTCACGTATGTCGATAAGAAAGGCCGACCACTTCTCTCGCTCTTGATCGCAGGGTGTTTCGGTCTTCTGGCCTATTTGGTTGACTTGGAGGCACACGATACAATTTTCCAATGGCTGCTCTCTATTAGCGCGTTTGGGACCCTCTTCGCGTGGACTAGCATCTGCTTCTGTCATATACGTCTTCGTATGGCTTGGATACATGCGTCTAGACCTATCGATCGCCTTCCATTTCGTTCAGCCGTCGGTGTTATCGGTTCTTGGTTCACAATAGTAGGGTACGTGATGGTGATGGCCTTGCACATGTGGGTGTCCATTTCACCTCTTCAGGTGTCAGGAGTGGAGATGAGCCTGCCGGACCGGGTACAATACTTTTTCCTCCGAACCATGGCTCTTCCAATCGTGGCCGTGCTCTTCATTTACCACAAAGTTCGTTTTCGAACACACTTCATAAGTGTTGCTGAGATGGATTTGGACACGGGGCGGCGATCATATCGTTTCGATCTTGATCGAGAGCAGGATGCCGACGTGAGGCGTACTTGGCCGATGTGGAAGAAAGTTTTCAACCTCCTTTGTTAAATAATGAGAGCACTCAATCCTACAATATGGACCCATGTCTCATAAGCAAGTGTCTGAAAAGAAGAAAACCTCCACGACCCACCTTCCCACTAGGCTAATTGACCCTTAACTACTCAATGTGGCCCGATCGGGAGACGTTGGTGGTATCGGTGTTAGTAATGCAGAAGCCTTGCGCCCGGCCATAAGGCAGCTATACGCGACGATTGGCAGCTTCTGAAGCAGCACGGGAAAAGGAACAGATATCATCCTTCATCAGCTCTGGTGAGATAACGGGCAGAAGATAAGGGGAGATAGGGCCGATTCTTGGTCTCGGCGGATACAATGAGAGAACGTGTCAGCTAAAGCGCTTATCTGGGATCTCTCGAAAACAATTTCAGACCCCACCTAATATCCTGGAATGTTTAGCACTCTGGAGGGGAATAAAAAACGGCCCATTGACGGGAGAATTTTGGTGTAGTTAGGGTTTGGCGCCCTCGGCGGTCTCTAAGTCCAATCAGCCTAACAGTATTTAAGTTTTAAACTAAAGAATAATGTATTTTTCTTAAGATTTATTCTTAATATATAAATATCTCTAGTATCGCTTTCTAATTCCAATATTAACTTTAATAAACTTCCGTGTTGTTCCCTCAGTGGACTCAACCTTCGAATCAACCATACAGAAGGAATATCTTTTTATCAGCGTTGCTGCTATAATCCTCATCTCAACTTCTGCGGTATTACGCCCAACGCATGCTGCGGGACCGTGGCCAAATGGGATGAAGGATGTTCTTTGACGGTCCGATAGTTTCTCCCATCGTTCAGGGCGAAAGTCATTAGCATCCTGGCCCCAAACGTCTTTGGACCGGTGAATGGCATAGATTGGAACGCTTAGAACCGTGCCGGGAGGAAAGTAAAAGGAATCTAAATAAACTCCCTTGGATCCAGGAAGTACTTCCCGAGGGAGACCAGTTCCGAGGACGCTGTGCAGACGCATTGTCTCGTTGAGCACAGCGTCTAGATATGGAAGAGCACGGACATCTGCAAACGGCGTGACTGTTCCAGAAACATGGATAGAGTCAACCTCGGCTTGAAGCTTTTCAAGTGAAGAAGGCGACGTGGCGAGGTAGTACATCATTGCAGAGAGGGTGTTGCTGACGGTCTCAATGGCCGCCATGAACAAGGTCAAAGACTCAGAAGCAATCTCTTCGAATTTGAGCAACTCCCCGTGTTCATCGCGCGCTCGGAGTAGAAGTGAGAGCCAATCGTCATGATTGTCTTGCGCTGCGGCCATGCGTTCCTTGACGTGAGCGGAAGTAACGCCGAGTAGGTTCTGTAGCCCATCCATTCCCTTATGGAAGAAGGGATCGGGTAGGCGATGTGCATGCGGCTTCAGCCAGGGCAAAACGCCAAGAGTAGCGACGGCGGCGCTCCTCTGCGCAAGACTGTCCATCATGGATAAGTAAGACCCTGGCTTGTTGTCTATCTTGACCAGATCAGAGCCATTCTCAAGCATTCCGAAAGGCTCGCTGAAGAGAAGATCACCGGTGATGTCAAACGACAAGTATCTAGTTGCAAAGTCAGTACATCTCAGAGAAATAGTCGACAATGGACTTACGTGAACCATCGCCTGCATTCAAGTTGTGTGAAACCATCAAACTGCGGCCCTTTGTCGATTATCTCGTCCCATTTACGGACCAGAAGGGCCACTTTGTCGGCGATGGGCCCTTCGGCTGCACGAGACGACTTTGGGGCGAAGCTATGAGCGATATATCTTCTCTTACGAGCATGTTGGGCACGATTCCTCGCCGTGAAGATGCTTCGGGTGAGGGAAATTGATGAATCATACCAGGATCTTAGGTGAAATGAGCATAGAGCGACGTAGGGAAAACATGCAACTGCAACTTACGACTTTTCCAACCCATTACCATGGCCATAGACTAGGTTGATGGCCCTCTCGTCAACGATGCTAACGTGGTTTGGCTGGATCCTTACGATAGGACCAAGTCATAGACAGTGTATGAACGCTTAGACTGGCGACAGATATACAGGAGCCAAAGGTTTGAGAAGCGGGCTAGTAATGGGCCAGGAATCCTCCGCAGGTGTCTGTAGGTATAGAAGTAGGGAATGATGTAGTACATCAGTACACATATAAGAAGTGCCAAGGGCGCCCATGGTGAAAGTAACAGAGAATCAGTAAACATTGTTCTGAGGATAAAGAACGCAGGTGCGAATGCAAACCAGGTCGACTTATCCCAGCTCGTATTAATTATAAGAAACTTCTCGAATGTAATGTGATTATCCATGCCGAGGTCGCTGCTGCACCTGCCCATCGGAATGCTATACAAATGTCTCCGCTAACGCAAGGTTGCACCGACATCGTAAGACTCAAACAGAGTCGAGAACTATCACTTTTCGTTTCAAACTAGCCATCGGAGTAATGCTTGCATAACAAAACCTACCGGAATCAAGAAAATGTCTCCGGGGCCGTGAACCCATGTTACGTATCTCTCAATGCTAGACGGGAGATTGCGTATCATCGGACACGGCGTGAATATCGCGGTGGATATAAGAGCCAAAATTGGCTTTGTTCGGACGTTTCATTGCATCTATGTGTGTTTAATGTCGTATGATTACTTCAAGTTCTACCTGCCGTCGTCGGTTGTAGCCGGACTATTCATGCATACCGTAGGCGAGGTGATTCTAAACAGAGATCCACCAGCAGAAGTCTATTGCAAAACAGTCCATCACATATCAGTTTTACTTTTCATTTGCATCGGGAGTCGGCGGGTATACAAGGTACAGTTTCACTTATGTCAGAGGTTGAAGCCGCCGGCGATTCCCACGCTCATGGATGAGTATCATGTGCTAAGGCTATGTGACATTCATGCCATAGGATCAGCGAAGATATGAAAATGGGCCATAATATGGTTGCTTCGTGAATACAGGCTATGGCAACGTATACTCAAAACGAACCTTGTGGTAAAATTGTCTATATAAGTTATTCTTCCAGAATGCACAACAAGATTCAAGACTGTATAGTAACACATTTACAACCATATCGTCAACTTGCTCTATATCTCAAACTTGAAGACCGTCCGCCATGCCTTCTGCCATTGATAGCATCCCAATCGCCTCGATTGAGACAATCAACTACTCCGCTCTCGAAAGACGAGATGCGAAAGAAATTGAGAGGCTCATGGCTGCAAGCCGCACAGCTGGATTCTTCTACCTAGACTTTCAACATAGCGGTGCGGCTGGTCTACCCAAGAAGAAGAAAGATGTTCTCAAGGCGATGAAAGAATATTTTAGTCAGCCTGATGATATCAAGCAACTTGACAGCAAGGGCGTTCCTACACGCGGGTAAGCAGACTGTAATTATGAATTAGTACGTGCTGATTAGACTTGAAGATGTGTCAAAAAGGGCACCTTTACTGCCGTCGACCCTAAGCGCCCCGATGAGCCTTTTGAACATCTTGCTGTAAGACATATTATCGGCTCCCTTGATCCATGACTGACTTGAAGATAGATTGGAACGCACGACCTGGGAACTGATCTTGCTTCCACGCTTCCAGCGCTGTTCAAGAAGGCTGGAACTCTTATCCCCGACTACGTAGCTCTTTGCGAGCGCGTAGTCGACGCCCTCTTAGACTGCTACTCCCAGGCTCTAGGTGTCCCTGGCCAGTTCCTGCAGTATCACGATTATGAAAAATTATCCAATACTATCCTCGCCATGCTGATATCCCGGAAGACTCACGCATTAAAAACATACTAATCTGGGGTTAGACGTGTAAATAGAGTCTTATTAGCTACTTAAGCTTAATTTAAAGTTACTACCTTATATATTTTAATTTAACTAAATTTCTTATCTTTTTTTTATACTATTACTATTTCATCTTATAAGTAAGAAAAATTAGGCTTTTTTTAATTTAAACTAATTATAGCTTTTTTTTCTTACTTACTATAGTTACTATTAACTAATACTAATAGACTTTTTATAATCCCTAGTATATTACTACTATAGTATAGTAATATACTAATTCTACCTTAGCCTTAGTTAGTATACTAGGCTACTTTTAAAGGCCTGCTTAATAAAAGGGTTAAATTATACCCCCTATAGGTTTTGAACCCGCTGCCTTCTGCATTGCTGCAGGGCTTGCCTAGGTGCCTGACCACTGCACCAAAGGGCTCGATCTGGGGTCCTTGACTATTCTCTTTAGCGATGAGTGGGGACTCCAGGTTGTTGAGCCTAGCAACGGCAATTGGGAGTGGGTCGAGCCGCGGGAGAACGATGCCGTGATCAACGTCGGCGACGCTCTCCGTTTCCTCTCGGGCAAGACCTTGTACTCCTGTGTTCACAGGGTTGTGAGGGATGGTCGTGCTAGTGACGAGGGGCATAGATATTCCATCGCCTACCTCCTTCGTCCCGGGGACGACGTGTCCTTTGTGGATGCCGATGGGTCTAGGGTTACGGCTCAGTCCCTGGCGAGTATCAAGTACAGAGACTATTCTGCGGATCATGCTGAGCAGGATAAGAACACAGTTCTGACCGGTGGAATGGAACAGGTTCTTGGTGTCCGTGCCTAGATCGGCCGATCAATAAGATCCCTCTTTTCTCTATTCTCCTTTCTCGATGCATAGGGAACCTAAATTCAGACGATGTAACTCTCGGACTAATACCGAGTGGAGGTCGCGGCAAGGGCCGAGCCTCCACTGTTTGTAGAGACTCCCTGGTCTTCTCACTCGTGGTGGATGAACTCAAATTAGACTTTGGTACTTCCGATTCGCAATCACGTGAGGCTCAAGGATCATGATCATCAACAAAGCACATAATAAGGCATTGCCGCACCAATCGGGACTCGACCAAAGGTCAAGATTATCTGCCAGTGAAATGCTTCTTACTGCCTAGTATAGTTAGTGTTCCGTCGATCATATAAGGCCATACTGGAAGACCAGCATGGGGAAGGCCATTCCTAGCATGAACGGGATGAACTAGTGCCAAACTAGAATTCCCGAGTCCATCACCGTTGCTCTGCTCAGGTAATTTCTAATTACGTGAACGACCGTAAACGGCTGGTAGATGCTAAACAAACGATAATAAAGCGTTCCAATAACTCTCAAGCTCTGGAGCGAGCTCTTTGGGTTCTTGTCTAAAGCCTGAGCCCATTGCACTCACGAAGTCTATGTTTGACCAGAAGCTTTTTTCTTAATGCTCAATCCCAGATGCAGGCCGGTTACAGGGATCATAAAATCATCAACAGTGGGTTCGGAAGTTTTAAACTGTAATAGATGGGGTATTCTATAGAGATCAAACATGCAGGCCACGTAAGACAACGCAGGGATCACGAACGTAAGCATAGTCGAGGAAAGAACTGTTTGACTTTGGATCATCGGCTTATGCATATGTTTCATGGCGCCCGCTGTCGGCCGTTTCGTCAAATAAGCCAATGGCAATCTCTGGCCTCTTAAGAGGCAGTGGTTTACAGATATTATTAACGAGAAGTTGAGTTCAAGTTGGCAAAAGCAGGTAGGAAGATCACAACACAGGTTATCAAGGTTTAAGTAACTCAACATTGTCATTGGACTATATAGCTAGGATCTTGGATTGAGATCAATGTTGCAGTAGCAAACTCCGAGAGTTGATGCATGTTACTGCTTAGAATTCTGCTCCTCCATGAGCTCGCGTACATGCTTGTTCAAAAAGTACCCCTTCAGCCTCTCAGGCTCAACGTAACGCGATCCCCGAATGGCAACCAGGCATCTCTCTGTTCCACATTCACAAGGAAACGACTGAGCCATTTCCCATTCCGCACTGGGATAGCACCAAGCCAGCTCGTCACCCTTGGCGATATGACGATCATCCGCCACGCGAACCTCCATGCGCGTAGTGTCAACCACGAGGTTAGGATCGCAGGAGTGATTGATAAAGACAATGTCAGAGTTGAACTCCATGTGCTCATCACGGCCAGTCTGGAACGAGGTCCAGGTGCAGCGGGGGACAAGAGTTGCCTCGGTAATTTTAGCCAAGATGGCTCCTGGGGGGAGAGAGACGAGGGATATGGCTGCTGATTTGAAGGGCTGATCGGACCGGACAACTTTGAGGACATCAGCGTGGCTCTGACCAGACGAGGAGGGTCTTGCTTGGGGCAAGGAATGGTGTGCGTTGGATACAGCTGCAGCCATTGTGAATTTGTGGATGATGAAGAAAGGTTGAATTGAATGATGTTGAGATAAGATAGTTTGAGATTGGAGGACTAGTTGTGGATGATCCAGCAAGTTGATGCCCGCATGGCTTGGGATTTATAGTAAAACGTATGATAACCACCAGTATTCCAGTCTCGTGGTATGCATTTGGTGACAACAACTAAGTCTTGGCAGTTGCAAAATGCCTCGTAAAGTCCGAATGGGATGGCAATGCGAGAGTAGCTTGTCCGATGAAGTTTCCGATCTCAATTCCCAAATTATTACACACTTGAATCATCTCCACTATAGACCAGTCCGAAGTGACTCTGTGACCAATTGCTTGATTGCCGAGTCGGGGCCAACTTCATGCCGTGTATTCTGGATTCGTAATTGTTTGGATTAGAATGTCGCAGAATAGCTACGTCGGAACTATACGTTATCGTTGATGTAACCTGTCATGTAACTGAAATGGCTCACAGGGTTTAGTTGTAGGCTGTAGCTGAGTTTCAAGCTAGGAACATCACTAAAAGACGAGATCAATATGAGTCAATAGGAACTTTTAAAATATGCGCACTCTTAACTATGTATTGAGGAATGCCTATAGTGAGAGGAGTAATGTCCTATCAGGGTAAACTGGAGAGATCAATCCCCAATGATCATCACTCCTCCTTCATGTAATCACTCGTATATCCCGACTGTAAAGTAAACGAGCTACAACACCGCAAACAGTACTAAGTAAGGCTGTCCCACCAAAATAGTACATAGCAGGTCGAAAAGGCACAATCGATTCTGCAACATCTGCATGCGTGACCTGGATGAGAGCCGCCGATATTGCATTTCCTCCCATTATACCAGGCGCCCATCCCGTGAAAAGCAAACTCAAGGCTCCTGGCGCATCCTCAATTGGTAAGTGACGACCGACAGCGGTAGGAATCGCCACTGCAAACCCTCCATTTGATAGACCGTTGAGAATACAAAACAACAGAACAAGCCCCAGGTTGGACGACAAAGGCCAAACTGCAAACAGAGAAATCGCATTTACCAGAGAGATAAAGAACAAGGCGTTCATAGCGCCGACCCTATCGCACGCATAGCCTGTCAGAATCCGGCCTACTGACATACAAGCCAAAAGACAGGCAAGCGTGGCTATCGATGTGGAGTTTGAGAACCCAAGAGCGTTGTTGATATAAGGTAGGAAGAAGGTTGGCGCATATATGGGGAAGATTCCAACGGCGCCAGCTGCGAAATGCCATGAGAAACATGCATCTTTGAAGACAGACAACTTTACGGGATATTCTGGGGGAGCACCACGATCCTTGACGAGTAAAGCAGTGGGTATGCCAGTGATGAGCGACGCAATGCCTAAAATCCGAAACGTCCAAGCGACTCCAACGCCTTCAGCCAGATAGCCAACTGAAACAGCTCCAACGAGCGCTCCAAAACTACCACCGAGCTTGACGATACCATTCGCCAACCCAAGTCTTCTTTTAAACCACAATACCGGAAGAGTGTTGTACAAAGTATCCGTGAAAGCTGATCCAACGCCAAAAGTCACTCCACAAGCGAAGAACAAGCCCACGAGGCTTCCAACCGCCCAACTGCTCGCTAGACAGCCGATGCCATAGATTGCAATGCCAATGGTCATGCCCGCGCGAGCTCCAATGACACGGACTATTCTGATGGCGGGTATTCCAAGTGCAGGACCTAGAGCTACGCCGAGACTGCCGACGAAAGACACAGCGCTCAGTGAAGAGCCTTTGAGGGTTGTTCGAAGAAGGGCTGCTTGTAGGATACCACATGATCCAGCCCATAGGTTGATCCAGAATGTGTGGACGAAGCAGACGAAGATGATGACCCATCCGTAGCCGCCATCTGGAGGCGTGTCGGGATCTTCAGTAGGAGTATTAATCTCAGTAGTGATAGGATCAGGGACGGGTATGGAGTCCACTTCCATGGCTATTGGGTATTGTTGATGGCTTAGACTAACAAAATGAGGTACGGGATAGTGGTATACACTGTTACAATGGCTATTTGTATCAAGAAGGGAACAGGTGTTGTGTAGACTTGGAGCGTTTCCATTGCTTCAGAGGGTACTAGCTACATATCCTCGTAAAAGATAAAGAAACCACTATTCAAGTTGCATGCTACATTCCTGGCCCCTCAACTGGTCTCGGCATGATTGATAAGCGAGAGGGGCTTTTGAATCGTCGAATGGAGACCTCATGGGAAAAAAGATGCTTGTTTCAGTCCGAGACTCCATAAACTCACATAGTAATCCCTGTCCAACAACTGCCGTGCTCCGCACCTTTTCAACGGCGATTTCGGCCGATGAAACAATTCGAAGCGTCGCCTTGCAGAGTAACAGCCACCAATCGGAAGTTTGCACGCTTTCGGACTGGGATATGCATAATGCATCCAGCCTCGTGAACTCGGCACCCTTCGTTATGGCCACGCCCGTCGGCACGCGACGGCATGGAGACAACAAGATAAACAGACCAGTGAGTAACAGCCCCTCCTGTCTGCTCTTTAAAGCCTGCCAACAGCGATTCTCTCTATCTTGAGGCCCTACACAGAATTACATGACTCTTTGTTACTCTTCCACCATAATCCCAACAGCCATGGCACCAGCTGGAGATCTCGGCAGGAGGCTCATCCCTCGTGTCCTGGATGACATGTCCAGAGATGAACCGGATCGAGTTATCTATTCCATTGCGAAGTCTGCCGATATTTCCAAAGGCTTCACCGAGATTACGGCTCGCGAGTTTGCTAACGCGGTGAACAAGACCGCCTGGTGGTTAGAAGGTCTTGTTGGCAAGAGTGAATCATTCCAAACAATTGGTTATATCGGACCACGTAGGTTTCTTAAGATCGCACGGCATCAGGAAAAAGCTGACCAGAGAAGATGATGTTCGCTATTTCCTGTTGAATCTAGCCTGCGTTAAAGCGGGATACCAAGTATGTTACACTTCCCAACGAAGGTATTGTTCTCGGAGTTTTCGCTAACGACTCATAATGTTACTTAGGTCATCTTTTTGTCGCCAGGTAACAGCATTGAAGCTGCTTTGGGACTTCTCAAGGCGACGGAATGTAGCCTTTGGGTCCATCCCGTCGACTACCCGCCGTATCCTTTGGTCGAGAAGATCCAGCAGACATATGAGCTGCGTATTCTAAAGATCCACACGGTCGTAGAACTCCTCGACGCGTCCAGCTCACCTCACTATCCATATACCAAGACGTATGATGAAGCTATGGGTGACACCTTCTGCATTCTCCATACGTCTGGTACAACAGGCCTACCCAAGCCCATCTATCTCAGCAACGGGTTGCTAGCCACCATGGACGCCGCGCGCATTCTGCCGCCGTTCGAGGGCGACAACGGCGCTCGTCCTTGGGCAACGCTGTATGAAAAGGGTGATAGACTCTATTCCCCTTGTGTACTTCTTCATGTATGTCTTAACCAATACATGACTCTGGAAATGGTGTGACTGACTTTGGAGACAGGGCCCCGGTATCTTTATGAACCTCTTTGCGACGTTCCTGTTCGATACGCATAGCGTCATGGGCCCTGTTGGCGTGCATCCTGACATGAATATGCTGGCATCACTTGCAGATCACGGCAATATTGATATTTGGCACTTCATGCCTGTATAAGTCAACGAGCTGGGCCAGAATCCTCAAGTATTGGAGAAGTTCAGATCGTCCAAATTTATTGGAGCTGGCGGAGGTACGTTGTCAATTCAGCACGCCATGTACCCAGTTAACAAAGTCTCTTGTAGGTCCTGTGAGCGCAGTGCTTGCTGCTAAGGTGAATGAAGTAGTACGTGTTCATAATCTGTTTGGAACAACTGAAGGCCTCTTCATGGGTGATATGCTGGTGGACAAGGAAGAATTCCTCTGGGTTTCGTTTCACCCTTCTGCTGGGTTCGAATACACAGAAATCGAGAGGGGTCTGTTTGAGCAGCGCGCTGTCAAGAATGAACACTGGGCTTTGCACCAAGGAATCTTTCACACGTTTCCCGACATGAATGAATTCAACTTCAAGGATTTGTTTATCAAACACCCTAAAAATCCCAACCTCTGGCTCTACATGGGTAGAAGCAACGACATAATTTGCTTGGAAGATGCGCAGAAGCTGTCTCCCATCGAGACGGAGAACATGATCTGTGCTCATCCCAGTGTCAAAGGATGTGTAATGGTATGTGAGCCTGAAGTTGTGTACCATGAGTTTGAATCGCTTACAGATACTACAGATCGGAAACGGGCAGAAGTTTGCTTGTCTTATGGTAGAACTGAAAGACGATGCTTCTAGAGACCTTGGGACTATTGAAGGACTGAGGGAAAGTCTTGGCGATATTATTGACCAAGCAGATCAGAATCAACTGTTGAGGGGGTGTTTGAGGAGAGACTACATAATCATGGTAGATCCTCAGAGACCTCTTCCGCGTACTGAGAAGGGAACTATCTCGCGTAGAGCTGCTCTGAAGCTTTATGAGGAGGAAATTGATGCGTTTTGCCGGCTGAAGGGGGAGGCAACTGTAGGTATTGGTCAACGTACATAGATAGACCGTATCATAAATGATCAATTTCGATATAGCTTAACTCCGTCAATGCATTTGCCCATTTCCTTCACCTCTAGGCCAAAGTGATTGCCCGAAGCTGCGTGGTATCTATATGGTTGCAGCGAGTGGATTTTCCAACAGACTTCCCATAGCATAACATTCAGCCTTTGTACCATCTTCCGTGTATCGAGAGTTAAAAATTGACTCGACTTGATCACCTGCGAGGTCCTGGATCTCACCACCAATCGGGTGTCTAATATAAACTGACCGCGGATCGCGCAGCCTGTCTCTCAATGCCTGAAGAGCATCTCGCCACAAGCCAGCTCTGATGTGAACCAAAAACAAGGAAACCTCTGACCCCACCCCGAGAGCCGCTGCCAAAGCTGCGAGTTCTGTAGTAGTGGTAGTTATCTCGATAAGGTGAATGGAATGCAAGTCGGACATTGAAGGCCACGTGAACCCAATACCGACTGAGCTCGGAGCATCGAGTATGGACTTGAGTCCCATGCTGTACCAAAACTCGCCCAGATTTATATCGGCATTAGTGATACATCCAGCGTTGAAGATTGCACCCAAGTACTCGTTTACAACTTCCATCTCAGTCGCTGTCCTGGCAGTGTCGTTATCCTCTTCATTTCTGATCCATGGGCCACAACCGCTACGGCACCGTGGCTGAAAGCTGAATTGCAGAGGATCAATTCGTTTGATGGCATCTGATAACCTTCCTCGGTCATCTCTGCTAAGTTGCATCGTCGTATAATCCGGCGCAGATGATATATGGATGGAGAGTTGGTCGATGAGCAGTAAATCTACAGCTCCGAGGGCTAAAGGAATATCCACGAGTAATCTCGTGGGAACCCCAGGCCATATGAATTCGTTTGGTTGGATCCAACGTGCTTCTTCCCATAACATTGGCCGAGAAAGGACTTGGGTTAGAACATCGGCTTGGGCTGAGGTGTCTTGTTCGTCGAGTGGATCGAATCTGCGACCGAGATCATAGTTGTTATTCAGAACGCCGTCATGGATCATGACATGCCGGATATTCGGCAATCTCGCCAAGATCTCGGCTATCCCAATTGCAAAGGCACCGTCGCCATGCAAGAGAATTTGAGAATCGTATCTTTCTTTGTACTTGCCACAAGCAAATTCAAGGATACCGTTAGGATACCTTGCCTGGTTTGCCGTGTGGCGTGATGTAGATGGCTCTGCGGACTCAGCAGTATGCATATGTACGTCGCTGATGAATCGCTGCATCAGACTCTCAAATGTGATTTGCCTGCCTGATTTGATGTCAACTGCATCGAAAATTTGTGTTCGTTGACCCCATTCAGATAAAACGGCTGCGGTGAAGTTGTCGAGACCGGCCGCAATCCATGGATGGTAAAAGTGCAACTGCACATTGACTTCGCGAACTCCTTCTGCGATTTGAGGATTATCAAGAACTTGACGAAATAGCTTGACACTCTGTGGACGGCTGAAATCTAAAATGCCGCAGCGACGAACAGCATAATCGCCGCAGAGTAAGCATAACCTCTTGCAGGTCAATCTCAAGCTGGAGATGGTGTCATTCTGATGCTTTCGCTCTGTGCTTTTGCAAAATTTAAAGACAGCAAGCAGGATTTCGTTGGACAGTTTTAACAATCCTGGAATGCTCCCAGGGAACGCAGTCATGGTGGTGCTGAATGACGTGTAGATATCATTTGGTGTTTGTTCGGACGATGCGGAGTAATTGAAATGCCGTTTATTCCGTGGCGGGGAAAACTAAGGCCTTTTCGCTTGAGTGACAACAAGACTTGGGCAGGCCTTCGTGAATTTAGTGCATTGTTAGGCCATTTTAATTTGGTACCATGGAAAAGCAACCGCTTATTGTACATCCACTGGTGATGGGGAGTTTCGCGTTGGGTTCAACGCACATTGACAATGCGATCAAGTATCACTCAAAGAGACCATGGTTTGTTCATGTGTGGGCATTTAAGTCGTCGGTTGACACCAAACTAGCTCTTGAACATTGCCCTTTGATTTACTTATTTGTTCATTGCAGAGTAGACTGTTGGTTGTTCGGAGATTGACTATATAAAGGGAGTCCCGGCATCTACTTGTCCTCGATTTATTCATCAACCTACAGCAAATCACTCAATAATACACTCAATCATATACTCAATCACAGCCCCACCACCAATAACATCTACAGGAAACCTACCATGAACCGACTCCCACTCCGTGACCTGCTCTCGAGTCAGTACATCATCAATCTCATGAAACTTGCATACGCCGATGAGGGTAATGTGCTTGCCTTGCGGATGACACCCCCTTCGGGCCCCACCGGGTGGGATGTGTCCATTGATCTAGACGGAGATCACAAGGGTAGCTATGAATTCGTCGTCATTGATGAGGTGGCGCATCGTTTGTTTATTCTCCGTGACAAGACCATTAAAAGTCCTCGGTCTGGTGGACCAATCCATGATAAGTTTGCACTTGAGGCCTGCGGTAATCTTAGAAGTGTAGGCTATGCCGTTTTAGCTTGGCGACCTTACTGCGACGAAGCAATGCCTTTTATGGATGAAGATGGGAACATTTTGCCGATTACAGAACGCCCTCTCATCCACAGCTTGCGAGAACTGAGCGGCGAACGCTTGCTACAGGAGTATGCGCAACTCAAGAGGAGTGCCATATGTAGCGAGGTCCAAAAGATACAAGATAGTATGTGGGGATCTGTCGTCACAACCAATACTCTCAACGCTTTCGAGATATTCAAAAAGAAACTACGGTTCTCGCACGGGGATGTCGAAGAGAATGTAAAGGAACTCAGCTCTCTACATAAGGAGGTGAAGGACTTGGAGGCTGCTAACAACATTGGAAACAAGAACCCACACATGGCCGAGCTTCTGGAAGGCGACTCATACCCGCACAGCCGGCTGTGCGGGTAAAAGAAGAAGGCTATGACGGAGGCTAGTCGGATCTTGAGAAGCGTGGATGAGATACCACTGTCGCCGTAGTTATCAAGTATTTAAAAACAGAATACACACCCTATTCAGCGACAATTGGTGTTGGCAGATTGTTTGGTTATCTCTATTGTGACTATCTGGTTTTCAATCCGTTACTGCGAGTTCGTGGCGCTTGAACATACTCTGACTATGGTAACGGGCGGATATTGAACAACATAGCCAAAGTCACTGCTACTACAGGTTTTTGATGATCCCATTTACAGCGTCTGATCCAATCGTGGCACCTGCACCAAAAGTGATTGCGTGGCCGGCCCGTTTTGCAAAGTCTTTACCGTGATGATGCTGTTGAGAGCGTCAATTATGCTTTGGGTAAAGACATCAGGTAACAAAGAAAACAAACCTCTTCATGTTCATGTGATTCTTTGGGTTGAGGTGGTGGCGCTGATTGATCCTTCTTTTCCTTTAAGTAATTAGTAAGGCGACTGCAAATTGTAGAGGATACTAGAAATGCTTACTCCTTGGTCTTTTGTCTCAGGCATTGTGGCTTTTGCTGGGTTTCTATCCTACTAGAAAAGAGCTTTGTTGATTGCGAGGTCTGGTGCTGGTTAAGAGTAAAAGAGGATAAAGAATCTCTGTGAAGTTTGAATGCATAACCCTGGGTACTGTCTTTAAGAATGTTTCAGCTGGGGACAGTCAGCAATGACGTGGATATGGTAGTTATGACGAGCACTATGTCATTGGACGGCTAATCGGCAATGGTCACCTTAAGCACAGCATGAGTTCGGTATAGTGTAAAGTCTATTAGGGAAACATGCCGCCACTTACTGATATACTAATACTCCCTACTTGGGCAACTCTATCTTATCTCGGTGGTCATCAATTTGTCGCAAGTCGAGTAGCTGAGCGATTCTTATTGAAGCCACTCGCCCTTTCGAATACCAGTAAGGACTCCGCCGTTGACGACTTTTGTATTGTTAAGAGTAACGTTGATGTCCTTATCGGTGCATTTTATGTTATCATGATGATCATGTTGGCAGGTACGTGAACTCGTGAGAGTAAGAGCAACCTCAACGTCTTTATCGCCTTCGCCATTACTGTCATTATTGTCCGAGTTTACAAGGATATCGATCTTGTTATTCTTTAGGGGCGCAAAAGTGTTATTGATAACGTTGAGTTGTTCAAGAGGACAAGAGGACGCGTGCGCAACTTCGACCGCTCCATCTCGACCGCAATCCTCACCGTCTCTCGATGGTTGGAAAAAAGGACTGCTCGGGCTCGGGTAGTCAGCCAAGGCAGTAGCGTTCTTCTGTGCAGTTTGCCTCAGGATAGGGACTTCAGTTAGCGCAAAATCTCTCCTTGTGAGCCTCATACGATAAGGCGGACCGTTGTCCATAAAGACCCCAGGGAGATGGTACATCGAACACCCAGCGGAACAAAGGAACAGAAAAGGCATAATGGCGTTGTTCCAAACACACGGACATGATCTTGTTCATTATTCTCCGAAAGCCTGCAGCATCTGTATATAATGTTCCGCAATAGGGACAAAGAGCAGAGTAAATATGAACAAAGACAGTAACCGCCTCTCGTACTGTGCATTCCGGCTTCATTTGCTGGCAAACAGTAAGTGTACGGGTACATCGTCGTTCAGTAAGTATGAACACGCGATATATCACTTAATTGCTCGAGGCGACAGGATTACTATACAATGGGACACTGTCGCCTCCTATCAACAATTCCATCAACGACCACCTCACAACTAACAAATAAACACATCTATAAGCTAACGCATAAACCATCAGTACCTCAACAGCTGATCCCTTAGAAAAACGAAAACTCATCATGGACTCCACTAACGCCACAAAGGTAGAGCAAACAACTGCCATGCAATCTCTTGACAGTCTTGGTTTTATTCACGTCCTGCACGGGTATCGGGTGTGCTACCCCATCTTCTGGGACGTTGATCGTGACTCATTCACAGACGAAGATAGGGTCCAAGGCCTTCAGAAAGCCCTCGACAAGCTTAAAGGCTTTGACTACGAACTGGAGTCTTCCAACGGCTGGTCGGTTGATCAGAAGCTTTGGGGGATCGGCCTGGCCATCGTCGTTATCGAGGACATTCTGTCCTCTCCTGATTTTCCCGACGCCTTCCGTCTCGCCGAGGAAGATGCTGAGAGCTGGGTTGAACAAGCCCGTTTCTTGAAGCCCGGCATGAAGGTGGCGTCTTACTTGTCCGTCATGCAGGATCCCCTGCTTCAACGCGAAGCACTGGGGAGCTATTTTCATTTCTTCCAGTTCAACATGCCTAGAATTCCTGAGCATCTGCAGGAGTCAACCTGTACTTCCGAGCGATCTGCATTGGCTGACGGGCCTGAAGAGAAGGACGCCGAGTTGAAGAAGGAACCTGACGGAGAACCTGTCGATGACATCGCCAACTGTCTTTGCAAGATCAAGTTGGAATGATGATTCAAGGCGCAGAGATGCTTTAGCTAGTAAATACTCAACTCGATGCAATTAATCATATAGTTCAATTTATTTCATCCCAAATATTGCTTACCTTACATTTCCGTGATACTTTCAATATTTACGCTCTAGTTATAATTCCTTGTGCTTCCTGAGTGTTGGGAGCATCAATATACCCTTACGATTACAGTATATACGGGCCACGATGATCAATGATAAAAGTAATTACTTGCCATTCTGGTAGCTAATTGGCTTGGTATTATGTTGGGACTCTTATCCGATTGTCCTTCAACTGCTGTAGCATAAAGTCAGTAACCTGTTAGGAGGCTCAACCGAGCGGTATTTATCAAATTCTCATTCTTTTCCACATTCAAGCTTGACTCATAAGTAACAAAGATGAGATTCAGACTACCCCCTGCCGCCTTTACCAACGCTCATTACCACCTATCCTTCCTCGGTTTCATCGCTCTATCAGTCGTCCCCAACAGTGTAGATGGCAGTAGCAAGGTACTCAAAGTTAATACTCATTCCCGTCTCACCACAACATCCCAGGTAAAAACCACTCTCGTCGACAGCCTGGTCTCCAGATGGAGCAAGGTGATAGATCCAGAATTGCTTAAAGGCTGACTTTGGATCAATAAACACGGGCGTGATCTGAACCCTTGGAGGGCGATCGAACTTTGTCTTGAAGGTGAAGCGCGTCGGTCGGCCATCGGCATATCTGGTGATGACTCCTTTCCCGGCTTCAACCTCACCAATGCTACCGTGCTTGGTGTCTCGGATTTGACCTGATTGAAGAAGTAAGTATTTCTGAGTGTAGGATGTACGAAATGCTTCGCGTACCCTGTGCACTCATGGTTTCTGTTTGTACGGCTGTAGCTTGATTGAAGTGAAGTCGGTGTTTGATGAAGGAAAGTTTATGAAGTCAGAGAAGATGAGCGGTCCATGCCTTATATATCCACCAGAACGACCTGATGTAAGCTCTGCCGCCCACCATATTCGGGCTTTTGCCGCCAGGGCATATCTTGTCTCAGCTGAAAGTGTAATGATATCATGGAAATATGCCAGTATGATGCAAGAGTGTCCCATGCAGTGGATACATCTCGCAGATACGAGTGCGTCGCCTCGGCAGGTTCTAGCTGTGGCCGATCAGAACGAGAGATGCTGCCCAAGAGACATCTTGCGGAAATACATGACGAGCAGAGATTTGGTGAAAAATGCAGTTTTGTCTTGTACTATCTAAATCGGAGCTACACTCGTCACGTCCCGAGACACGGCACGATGAGACACGGCCTGGATCTCGACTTTCATCCCTAGCTTATATCCTTTCTGTGACCTGTCATATTTTTCGACTGGAGCCAGTCACTAGTTAAAAGAGCATAGGAAAGATTCTGACGCATTCTATCGCAGGACTTGTCGCTGTCTAAGGTTCTGTATTCAAATCTTGCTCATTTCTCAGATGACTAACTCTCAGTGTCTCACTTCCCCTCTTGACCGCCATCATGCACAGCTCCGAATGGAGTAATAGGGTTTTTAGCTGTCGGGCCTCAAACATTCAAGTCTCACATATCGCCAGCCACTCCACCAATGGGAGCGTGACTTGCTGTTTTCATGATTTTCGGCATCCACACGATGAGAACTGCCGCGTATGCAAGGAATCACCCCTCAGAGTCTACTGCAATGGAAGCTCTGCAGACCGAGATAGTAGAAGCGCAAGTTAGAAGCGATGCGTAGTCAGACACAGTGCAATCTACGTACGTGAACAACAGCCACTGTCGCGCGTCCCTACCTTCAGCTGTCTTCTGTTTGCTTGTCCCTGCTATGTGATGCATCAGATATGGGAATCAAGGTGGAGAAGGGCGCAAAGATGAGCCTATCCGCATTTTGTTCCGAAGTCTTAGATGCATTGTGCTTCTTTCGTTCCGGTGGTCTTCCGAAATGCTCCGTTGGTCTCCGAAGAACCTGTTGTTATGTATTATACATGCAGCAGAAGTGATGTGTCCAGTGACCAATTATATCGAAGCCATCCGAGTCGGCTGATCTGAACGAGTGAATGTGTTGACCCAGGCGTTCCTGAAGGGAGAGGATGACAGCGATGCGTTCTGCGACACCTGGGAGGACAATGATACTACCTTTGCAGAACGACACCATATCAAGAGGATTGTGCGATTCCAAAAGCTGAAGTTGATTGGGATTTTACGGTGTGTTGGCTTGATTAGTCTCGTTGATACGCCATAAGCTTTAAGTACCTCGATAACAGAAATCTGCTCATTTTGATCGCAATAAACATTCCAGATCTTGAGTTGGATATTTGGGTCTGATATCTTCCGCTGACGTGATGAAAAGTGTGGACTAGAGAGACTCAGGATCACAATGTCTCAGAGACCCTCGAAGCAGGGCATTTCTTTGTAGATTGGCTCTGGGACGAAGATCTAGACCATCGGTCAAAAGAACTATCAGTAAGGCCAACTACTTGGCTAACTGCTTGTTAGCTATGCAGTTTCAATCTTCGTTAGTGTAGAAGGTATCAGACCTCCAGTATCCCATCGTCTGTCAGGTAACTTCGAAACGCTTACCACGGCGATTTAAATACTTAAGCAAAGTTTCACCACAGCACTAATATATCATTCTGTACAATATCAATTCGATCCAACTAACAGGAAATAAAGGAAAACACAAAAAGCCTCCTAACTTACCCCATACCAATCCCCCGTCCAGTCCCAGTTGTGCACCCCGTAGCCTGTGACCCGTAAAAGGATCCTTTCTCCTATTTCGTGGTAAGAACAAGCTGCGCTCATGCCGAGTAGCTTGGTAGCCTCTCTGGACATAGAGTCTTTAAATGTTTAACCAGTCAATCAGTCCTCTTAGCAGTATTTAGCACAGCAGTATTTTCTACACATCTAAATTCCACTATCCCTGAGCCCTCAGACAGGCAGAGCCAGAATGTACACCTCGAATCGACTCAAGCTCTTCTACCCACAGACTGTAGCCTTTTAGCTTGTGATGCTGTTAGGGCTCTTCTGCCTTTCCTTGTCATCCTTCTTTTTGACCAATTCGAAGAGCCGCATATCATTATCCATGAGCTGTGACAGTTCTAGGAGTTTGAGAATGTCTCGGAACTGACGCCGGATGCCCATTTTGTTCATTTTCTTTTCAAAGCTGTCGCACCATGCTTGGGCTTCGTCACCACTCGATGGATCACCACATGCAGGTAGACGTCGGTCCTCAGCATCATGCTGGGATGACTGCACGTTGCTTGCTCCCTTCTCATGCTGGTTTGGGTAGATATTCTCTTTGTTCTCGGAGATTTCGATGGACTTACCTCTGGGCTCAAGTGGGGCGTTAGTAGACTCACCTTCGAGATTCCCAGCCTGCCATTTGAGAAAGGCGGCATACTGCTTACCATCAACAAGTACCATTCCATCCTCGTCCCCAAGGGGTTCTTCCCATGCGGCTTCCCAAACATCATCGAGCCGAAGGATTTCATCGAGGCCGTCATAAACTCGCCCAAGATAACTGTGATTCTCTGTACCACGCGTGTTGTCGGAAGGCTCCATTTCTTCGGTCGGATGTCGGTTGTTTTGGGTAGTGGTGGTTGGAGTGACTGGGAAATGGGTGAAGAAGGCACTTGATGTACTAGATTGATAGTTGAGAAGATGGTTTCTTCTAGTGCGACTACAAGGGCTCTTATACGGAGAGTTGTGGGTACTTAGTCTCATGCTTGGCGTTCCGACAATATCATTGAGGCATTTCGGATTAGTGTTCACTATGTAGGCTGATGAACAGTAATGAGACGGACAGTGGAGTACATGTGAACATAAGAGCAATGGAAGATCGACACGAATTTCCATATGAGATATCATTCGTTCTTAATTCAGTACTCGAATTTGAATCCACATGCTGTTCTATTGATTGTGCAGGTATCCTCAAATACGTGGTTCCATATTAGCCTGGTTCTTGGTCAGATTGTACTGAACAAGGCCTCGAACACTGTTCCGAAGTGCTCACCATGAGTTAACCCACAATTGTTCACTCAGATCTTAAGAACTGTAGTATATGTATGAGGTGCTTCATCATGGGCATAGATCTTAGTCCTCAGGACAGGGGACCTTCGACTTTATACTTTCAGCTTCATCAAATGGTCCTAATGCAATAAATGTCCTAGATTAGCGTTGCATAGCACTTAAATGAGCTAATCGTTTCTTATCCAATTACAGAAGGTAATCTAAGATGAATGAAAAGGCCATTTAGCTGAGAAAATGGTTTCCAATATATTTGGTGGCGAGCGAAACCATTGCTCCCAAAAGACGCCTTGCACGTCGCAAGAATAAGGTAGACGTGCTCGCAAACATACAGCATCCAGTAAAGATGATAACCCAATAATACGACGACGGAACCAAAGACTCAGAAGCAGACGAGTGTTGTAGGGAACTGCTTTTATAAACCAGCAGACCGCCGATGGGGCCCGCGAGCACATTGCCAACACCTTTGCCAAAGTTGAGCAGGCCAAAGACAATCGGTCCGGCTGTCGCGTCGTCCGTAATGGTCGTGCTCATTCTTGCCCATATAGCAGTGAAGCCAGCCCTGAAGAAGCCATACAGAATACTGAAGCCGATAAGAACCGGAAAAGAATCTGCCAGCCTCCACATAGTGAGGGTCGTCACGGCAGCAACAAGGGTAGAGGAACAAGCAAGTATATCGAGTGGTAGCTTGCGGTCTGAGAGATATCCGAAGACAAACTGCCCTGCAACCTGGGATACGCTCATGACGGCGAGGAGTATAGGCCCAGTTCTTGCGCCGAGATCAAGGGACGTCGCGAAAGATGGGAGGTACAACGACGGGAAGAAGTACCCAAATCCCTGGAATAAGTTGGATATAGAGTATAGCCAGAAAAGAGGACTCTTGAAGAAAGACCAATTCGTCTTGGGGGTGTTGACGTGCGTGGAAGGCGGTAATCGCACGGGATGAGAGGTCCCGTTAGAACAGCTAGGCCAACGGCAACAGCACGGAGCGTCGTCTGATAGCCGTAAGTCGAAAGAAGAGCCTGTACAACAAACGGCATTACAGCGCCAGAAACTCCAGACGCACCACAAAGCAAGCCGTAAGCCATCCCGCGACGAGCAATCCAGTACTCATTGACCATCATGAGGATAGGATAGTAAAGGATCAGGAACCCGATACCGTAGGCGACACCTTGAGTGAGGATCAGAGTCCCGAGAGTATTGGCAAAAGAGCCAGCCACAAGTCCACCAATACAAATGGGCCCTGTTCAGTGAAACGCGTTAGTCAAGGAGCGAGCATAAAGGTAATTGACATACAGCCAACCCAGATCATCTGCCGTCGCCACAGTTGGTGTTTCTGGATGAAAGGCATAATGAAGGGGGCTCCTATGTAGCCGAGACCAGAGGCTATTGTGCCGACGACACCGATGTATGGACTACTCGCAAAAGCAGGAATTCTTGAGTAGTAGTCCTGGAACACACCAAAAGATAACGGAAACCCTACACATGGTCAATCGCGGCAATTACGTGACGGGAGAGAGATGTACCCCATAGCAGAGTCTCAAATACAAACGCTGCGCCGAGGAGTCGCCATGCTGCAATCCCTCCATCTACGGGAGCTAGTTGTGATAGCTCTGTAAGAGTAGTAATCGAATGTCCTTCTAAGACTGCGACGAGAGGGACAACTAACCTAACCTGAATTATGGCTATAGTATATTAGCTAGAAAAGGGGACCAATGACATACAGAATGTAATGAGCATAAAGCCTGGACTATCTTTAATAGGTTGAAAGGATAGGAGTCTAAACTCTATTGGCAAGGGCCTTCAGGATGTGATCTTGCCCTATTCTGCAGAGTATAATAATTAGTTGCGGAAATTGATATTGTAGTGCTCGTGAACGTGAGCTTTGTCATAGGCAAGACATGTAATGCCTTACGATGCCTTGAGTTTCGGACTCGAAGTGACAGCCAAGGGACAGCCTAGGATTATTTGCACTTTTTTCTATTGTCTCTTAAGAGAAGAATGAGCAAGGAATGAGGCTGTGGTCATGCGTAATCATTGCTAATATATCATGAACTGTCAACCAGATCAGGAGGTCCCTTTGATCTACCTAGCATAATATCTCTATTAATTTACTTTCTGGAGGCCCCTCTAGCACCTCGCCCTTTGTATGCTGCAGTGAGCCTTGAAAATTATACCAATCAAGCTCAAGCTGCCTTCAACTCTCGACTTTCAATAACTTGCACTGTATTCCTTCCCTTTCCTTGGTCTCTGGTGTCATGTTTGACGCGGCTCGCCCGCCATCCGGGCCCAAAGCGAGTCAACGCTATGAAAAAGGGAACTATAGTTAAGAGGAAGCCCGCACAGATGGTGTATGCCCCACCAGGCTTAACGGCATCGGTCATAAGTTGGATGGCAGCGGTTATGGTAGCTCCCAAGCCACAGCGGATCAAGTTGTTAGCTGCACTTGCAGTAGCCGCTTCCTGAGGAAAGAGATCTACCACAAGAGCGTTTAGAGCTTGTCCCACGGCGGTAGTGGTGTAGCCAATGACAAACGGGAAGACCATAGGCCCGGCGAGATGGCTAGGTTTGTTCAAAGTCCATCCGTACCCAAGAAGACCAGCAATAGCGACGGCAATGTGTGGCCGTATTACTTGCAAGCGGGCGTGCTCTACAGGCATGTTTGGGTCGCGACGAGCGAGCTTGAGCGGGATATTATGCTTCACAGCTGTCCTTCGGTAGGTTCTGTCCATGAGACGACCCGTGATGACGGTGCAGATAGCGCTACCGATGCCAAAGGCCAAGAAACAGAGGGATGTTTGCACCTCCGAGAGGCCATAGAGTTTCGTCACAAGCGGTGGAAGCCCAGTGTTGACACCGGCAATTAGGATGTTGATGACACCGTTGCCTGCAAGGACCACCGCCCCCTCCTTGTCTAGCACCACCTTCAAAATAGCGAAAGGATTAGGAAAGACATGGGCTTCGTCTCCATCACCTCTCCCTGCTACTGTTTGTTCCTCTGCGTGAAGAAGACGTACAAGGGTTAACTGAGACTTGGTGGCACACGTGATCCGTTGCCAATAAGCTTACGGTCGGTCTCGGGAAAGAAGAAGAGAACAAAATACCCAGCACGATGCATGCAATAGCCAGGAACCAAAAGATAGAATGCCACCCAAGATACCGAGTCAAGACGCCGCCTAGCACAGGTGCCAGGGCAGGTCCTAGAACAGGAGCAACCGTAGCCCAGGCCATGTAGGACCCCCGCTCAGCCGGCTCGTCAATATCTGCTATGACACCGCTGGCGAGAGGAATCAATCCACCGGCGCCCGCGCTCTGGACACACAGTAGCACCGGTAGTCCGACGTAAGTGTTCTTTAGTGCCAGGGCAATATTGGCGATAAGAAAGATCGAAAAACACGCGACGTAAGCCAAGCGGCGGCCACTGGAGTCTGAGAAACCGCCGACGAAGGTGGGGGCGATGCCTTGGAGGATCTAGTACATGAGCGTTCGTACGAAGCATGTAAGAGCCAATGAAGGCGGTCATCTTACCATGAATGTTGTTACCGATAGGTTGGCGTCTGTGATAGATACGCCAAGATCGCTGGCTACTGTCGGAAGTGAAGGATAGTACATGCTAGTGGCCATGGTACCGAGGGGGGCGAATAGCGATACAGATACTGTCATCAGGCGCTTTGGCCAGAGTCCGTGGACGGAGAAGGCTTCGTCTTCCATGGCAGACATACTGGCAAAAAGCTAAGTCATGTAAAGGAAACCAAGCCGCGAGGAGTAAAAGAATTTTGAGACTTTGGTACTTTATGAATTCCGGGGGTGAGAAACAAAGGATCATATCAACAATGGGGGATCTGCAATTCCCGTGTGAGCAATGCCTTATACTCGTAAGCTCATCAGATTGAGTGCCTTTTGTTGTTACAATTGGAACCAGGCTAGCCTAGTTTGGCAGCTCGTTTTATGAACAGTCGTATCATGTCATCAGCACTTATCTGGTATTCGTATTTCATCGAAGTTAGACAATGTCTACCGGGTTGACTGCGGCCTATAAGGTTAAGCTTTAGGCTGTGAACACAGATAATGAATAACAACACGATACAAGCCGTAGGTAAACTTAGGTAAACTTAGTGTAATTTAGTATATACATAGAGGATCTTAGACTAAGTATTTTGACACTTCAGTTCAACGTTAGAAATCTTCTTACACCCTGAGGCTTGTGTAGCAATCTCGCCGATCTCAAGAAACCGTCCCATAGATAGAATTCCTATTGATTCAAGAACCTCAACCCCTTAACCGACTAACAGAGGGAAGGCATCTAAGTTAAGGCATGCGTTGAGTGATGGACACTCTTAGCACTAACTGCATCACACCTCTTGGTTGTGGCCAATTACATTTCGCCATTTGAGTAACTAACGCTGGCACATGATTACCTTCAATACACACGTTGCCAATCTCTTGCGCTGTATGTATTGCACTGGACACATTCTCTGCTACACTCTGGTACTTTATAGTCAAGGAATTGTTGAGATGAAGTAGCCCTGGCGCGGTGTTTTGTATTCATGTCCTACTCGTTACTTGTTCCCTCCTCCTCCACCATTGACAATAGAGGGGGTTTGCGACGATCTTCTATCCACTGTTTATAATATCCTAGTAGACTCTTTAACATTTCTCAGATACAGCGACTGACAATGGCTTTGCAGGGACTGCGTTGTGTCAAGGGTGCCTTTCGAGTGAGTGAGTTCTTAGACTGTTGTATATGTACGTTTGAGCTAATTGTAATAATGGAGTCACCTTTGGGTAATTACTAACCAGAAATGTATTATCAGGACAATTGTGGCTTTCCTTCTTGTGTGGAGAAGACTTAGAGGGGAAATATAAGTGCATGCACCAAGAAAAGTGATTATTTTAATTTAACAAATCAGCCACAAACAGCGACTGAATTCGGCTAGAATAATGTTATTAAAGCTCATAATGTTGGTCCTTTCGCATGTTTTTCTTTCCCCCTTGAACGTATTTGCGCCTCTTATTTATCTTCCTCTTTGTTGTTGGCGCGATGGCCGTAACGCATTTGTTAGGTGTAATGTAATTCTACTGCTATGCTAGCTACTATTTAAGTGCATTTAGTATCACGATCTGTTAAGGCCTAGAGTTCTGTTTGTTAGTAACCACTCTAGACTTGCACTTTCTAATAACCCTCAGACGGCGCGGACGTTCTTCATTGTTGTTATCCTCTCGACCCCTCTTCATCCGTTTCACGGTTTCTTTCTGTGGAGATACAGGCTCTTTTGCAGGGGAAGGCCAGGGAACCCAAGACCAAAGCCATGCGATGAATTGAAGAAGCCGGACTTCGGATCGACGCTGGACTTCTGCCTCCAAGCGGCGACTCACCTTATCGAGATCAATCGGTGCAGGGCCACTCATGATGAAGGTGCAAAGGTGGCAAGTTGGTGTCGAATGGGGAGAGTTGATTTTGATAAACGGAGTTGAGTAATGGCTGCAGCTTTAGGCGTGGTGTAACAATCGACAGTCGATGCAAACAAAACAAATTGAAACTGCTTCACAGTAAAAGCCCATAAGTAATTTATGGGACAATCGTTATATTTATAGCCTATGTAGAAAAGCCTGCTCAAAACAAGGGATTTATATTTAGTTATGCTATTCTGTAACAAAGAATACGCTACACCAATGCTGTAGTACCTGTTCACGGTATTGACACATTTACAGAGATCCTTTTACTGAACCCTACGTGTTCAGTAATAAGGTGGAATAAAGCCCTTGCTTTAATGGGAAAACGTAAAAAGTTCACTGTCCCTTTATCTTCTGTTTTTCAGTCTGTCTGTTCAAATAGGTCTGAGATAAGGGGCAAGACCCAGTGGTTGAACAACCGCGCAAATGTGGAGGGACGATTGAATGGCTTCTTCGAGAAACTCATCTCGGAAAATTGGCGCTCCGTATGCCAGCTTTGTCATTCTGTTGTTTCCAATCAATGGCTTTGTTCGATTATAATCTATGTTATGTTACTTATTATATCGTATCTGTTCCATCATCCATCTAGCTATGGCAATACCACTGCACCTACCCGTCGATTAGCCACTATGGTTCCTACCCGCGCCGATGCACTTATACCATTGAACACGATGAGAGTCGTAGTATGTATAGCAGGTGTATTTAAGCTCCATGAAGTCGTTGAAGCGCACAACACACAGTCTTCCGACCTCAAAGCACACACTACAACTAAACACTTTACAGAAGTCAAAGACAGAGAAATTGCCTGAGACCAGAATGAGCAACCGTAACACGGGGAAGCCTCACATTGGAGAGAAGCAGGGAAACGGACATCTCGAAAGCAAGGTGTCTAATCACAATGCTAGAATCAAGGCTCTAGAGACTGTCATGTGGGCCATGCAGGTTCAGCCTAGTATTGACGCTATATGCGAGCCAACAGACGATGAATTGGGTGACGAGAGAAGTGTAGCGACCTGGGAAAATTGGACAGAATCGTCTGAATGTGGTGATACAGTAATCGATGACTCAAGTCCTTCTGGAACGAGCCACGATGCTGTCGATCAATTATCCCCTTCTTCGCAACCCTCGATTGTTGAGCTTCTCAATCCACATCCGACACGAAGTCTAAATACTACACTTTTGCAGGACTGTATAACTAGTTATCCCAAGCTCTTTAATGAATCCTATCTCCGGGTAGATAGCTTGAATCTAGCCGAAAGGAGATTGCTAGAGCCGCTCAAGTTAAAGGATCTCAAGTGGCGTTGGCATCCATTTATGGATGTAAGGAACACACATCGAGGCGAAGTTTGTGTTCGGACGATGGATAACGATGTTTTCCTTAGGATGATGAATATGTTTTCCTCTATCACCTTCCAGGGATCACGTCAAAAGGGAAAGTCAAATGCACCCCGTGATCCTGCAAAAGTCGAAAATAAACCTGACTTCTCTGAAATCGAGATATGGGGCGGTCGCGTTTTGGTATGGTGTATCGTCGGTACCACATGTTGGTATGACCGTCATGGGTATGCTATTCCTAACTCTCGTGACGCCAGGTTTAGCTACGGGGACTTATATAAATGGATCAAAGCGGATAGATTCTTCTTCCCCTTTTTAAGCGGAAGGCTAGACTTGTGTTGGTCTCATATGCCCCAGGACTTTCTCTTCCTCCTCGCAAATGTCGTGAAGCTAGCACCTGAGTTAGAAGAAGAAATACGCCATGAACTCTTACACTTATTCTACCTCGAACTTACAGAGCCAAGAATGGGGGAGGCCTACAGAGAGTGCTTTATAAAGTATTTTCCGAGAGTCGGCATCCAGGCTGTTTTGACTTTTGAACGTAAGTATAAACGCGCCATACAGCTCCTTCTAAACCAGCACGAGTCAGGCCAAGCTGCTAGAAATCCCCAATTCAGTCGCTAAGTCAGAAGAAACTGTAGCTAACCCTAGTCTTAGTTGATACAGACATATCATAGTGCCTAAATATTACGACTTGATCTCTTTTTTATTCCCTGCTCACCGTAACATCTACTACCTACTTACTTGGGTTCACCAGCCGCAGTACTCCAAGGCCTTTCGACTTTTCCAAAGTAATCACCATTATCCGTAGCGAGAACAACTGATCAGAGCAGAAAGCCAGGCCCACTTTCCATTCGATCTGGTTCTCTCAGCCCATTGACCTGAGAGGCTGTGGGTTCGAAATCGATACCGACATAACCGTCTCTGCAGGTCAATACAAGCCAACACTCAGCGCAAACACTGTCATCACACTTCGCCGGTTCGCTGAAGAGCGTTCCGAGAACAAGATCTGCTTGGTTAAAGGAATCTTCCAAAATGGAACCAACAAGAGCGATGTGATAGTTAAGACGTTTCGGTGGAAGAATATAGTTCTTGGGTCGGATACAGTGACAAGTAGTGGAAAGGCCGTTGGACTGAACTGGGGACTTGTGGGAGGCGGGCTTGCGGTGGCGAACTTGATTTTGATTGAAGATCTCTGATAACTGCAATAGAGAAACCTTGAATGAACTAGTCGGATATTCGATATTCAGAAGGAACAGAGATGAGCTACAGTCGGGGCCGACGCAGGTTTATTTGGCAGAGAAAAGGAGTGGGGTATCTACATATCTAGACACGGTTTATCCAGGCTATGAATATTGGGATCCATTCTAGGTTTTCTACCGTCACAAGTAGTATAGATTTAACTTCTCACAAAGTGCTGTTTTAAAACCATAGTATGCTTCCATTTCATACCCTGTCCCCGCCAAGTCGCAAGTATGTTCTACGTACTTCTGCTCTCTGATCCCTGTAATGTGTTAGCCTTCCGCAGATTGAATAGATAGACCACTTATATCTTTCAAGTCCGAAACCCGTACCTATTCAACAGGTAAGAAAACATTCAGACGTCGAGTTTAAACTGGCCTCATGCACAGTTCTTGGCTGGGTAAACCGCGCATCGGACTCCACCAATACGCTATTCGATCAACCATCAAAAGGCCGAATGATTTGACTTGCTTTGGGATTCTTCTCACTTCGAACATGTGTGTCTATCGCGCCCCCAGTTACCCTCTTCCTCTTCCGGAAAGGCCGCCACTCCAGAACTGAGACAATAGCAACTACAAAGCTCTCCCAGGTGTGCCACCAGCTATAGCTCCTACCGGCGTCCTTCTGGGAGAAGGAAATTCTTTGAGCGCAAAGGGGGGTTTTAGAAGTGAGGATAGGGGGTCTCGAGAGTCTCCTCCCTTATAGTAGTTATAATTGTCGTAGACATGATAACAGTACTCACCGTCGCTACACTTTCTTAGATGAACTGATGTGTGATTTCGTCCTGGGAGGCTAGTTAGGGAGGCTAGTTAGTCTTTCCAAGACTGCCCTCACAGTGGGCCACTCACTCGTAGGACAGACTTCCTGATAGCTAGACCGTCCTTATCCGTACAAGCACCTCGCATTGTAGTGTCACGAGCCTACGCACTTAGACCACTCACTAAACAAGCGAGGTCAGGATTTTATTCGCCACAATAGCTATTAAAGATTGTCCGGTGGGTGCCACATGGTTGGTATTTATCTGGTGCCTTGTCGCCATTCGGAGAGTAACAATGTGTAGCCAGCCTCTGGCCAAGCAGATAGAATGATAAGAGGAGAGCGGTCAATTTTGGGGTGAAGAATCGTTCGCGGCAAAGAAGGCACGGAGCTAGAAGGTTGGTGATGCTAGATCAATACGGCTGTCTACAGTTCACAGAACAGACAAGAACATGGAGAGAATATGGGAATCAGCATGTGCATCAAAAGGGGTCAAGATCGTTCTGCCTGTAATAAAGTGCATTATCATTGTTGCTAGTCATGACGTCAAAAGGAAGGTTGCTAAGAACAAAGTTGGGGGCCATCATTGATCGTTCCCCTACATGTTATGACCGGCCTTTCATTCATATACGTCGTAATCATCATCGCCCAAGGCACATTGCGAAAGCGGCTGTGTACATTTAGGAGTACGAAGATACGTCTAATCTTATACATCAGTGGTAGTTGCAATAATAACCAACAACGGATTATCCTTTTCAACAGATTTCGGGCTTCATCTTCCTAGGTGCGTTCCGCCCCAAAAGCGAGGACATCTAAGCCAGCTAAAATATAAGCAACTCAATTAGTAAATGAGAAAGGTCTGTTCATTTCATTACTGCCTTACTAAACTTATTCTTTGAAATTCCAAGGAAGACTTAGTCATGTTCATCTTAGTAAGTTAACATTAGTCGAGGGGCAGCAATGTGGGATCATCCTACTTACCTATTAGATATGTCTATTTTGTCCCCTTGGATTTGCTCATCGGATTCCCTAACACCTTCCCATACTTCCAGCTGTCGTTCTAAGCCATTGAGGTAGAATACCCATTGGGATGCATCTGAACGAAGCGATCAACGTCCACACTTATGGCGAGAAGCGGCCCGACGCCCAGCACGGTTTCAAAGGTCTGATGGCCCAATTGTAGGAGCTCCTTTTTATAAATTAGTATGATAAGATAATCTAACACACGGTGACAATTGTTTATGCTGCTGGCCAAGACGAACTGTTTGCAAATGTTAAACATCGGGGATGAACCAATCAGACACTGTTATCCGATTTCCAGTGCCTGAACATAGGCTGCGAGCTGGCCTTGACAGGTACATACGACCATAGGTAGTGGAAAATACGGGATCCCGTCTGCTCTCCCATAGTCAAGCCACTAACCGGCGGATTAGTAGTTGGGTCGGTGACGACCAGCGAATCCCTGCTGTTGTATGTTTTTGCCGATTTCATCTTTGCCACCAGCCATTGTAGATTGACGTGTTGAGTCAATGGTCTCGTATGCTTTTGACGTTATCTGTTGTCGGGGTTGATTGGTTGTCCTTATCGCGCTAGATCGACAGGGCTGTTAGGGTGTTTGCCATGACTTGGTATCTTTAAACAGTGTGTTGAACGTCGTAAAAATATGTTTATGCAGTAAGAGGGTACGATTTTACTACCGATGATAACACTGTTTAATATAATTCGCTTATGGGGAGTTGTCTTTTACTGGATGCTAGGCGTAGGCTATGGGGATTAGTCCTACTTATCATCTCCACCAACCTCTCCAATGTCTGGGCCAGTGGCCATACAGCAGATAGAGAAAGTACCAGCAGATCTGGCGATCATTGTTCGAGGCCCATGGTTGAAGACGTCTTGCTGAATCGTCTTGGGTTTATGTAACCAAGTTTACAAGCAGGTGAGAAGAAGATCAAGGACCAGGTAGCACAAGGATGTTGAAGTGAATCTATGCTTGAAGACTGAAGACAGCTAGGAAGAAACAACATTCAAGGGCTCTGGACGTTGAAATTGCGAAATATGTTTCCCTTCCGTAGTTCAATGGGCTCCGAGTCATATATGAAGGCTGGGTGAGGATAGATTAAATGATAAACATAATACTCGTCCAGGAAGGATTTTCCACCACTTAAGTGGCAGCCTCCTTGGCCGTCAGCACTGACGATCGCCGTTCTATATACTATTTCACCTTCTATTCAGCATCGCCGCTCGCATTTATCTTCCCCTTCCTGCTCAAGGACCTCATGGTCTTGCCAGTGAGTAAGGCGTTCAATGCAAGCATCAGCTGTCGAGTTTGTCAACGAAACCTTATTAGCACTGCTTTTCGTGTTTTAATATAAATGAACCGATTATATGATTACCTGAGAAGTAAAGAGATATAAAGTTAGCGCACTGATTGTCATTCCTTATTGTTAAGAAAGTGGACTGATGGCGAAAGCCTCGGTGTGAGAAATTTTACAATTGAGCCCGATATTTCTGCCTAAGAATAGATATAGATCTAGAAATTTCGTTTGTTGTGTGTTGTCTGCTTCCGAAGTCGTATTCGAGTAGGCCTGGGTCATGACATGTTGCTCAGCCTTGTCCTACAGCGTGCTTGATTTTCAGGGCTGCTCGCGTCTCTTTGGCGTTCTTGGGATCGTGGATCAATGGGCAGGATATGCTCGAGTATAAGTGGACATGACGAAATGAGATCCTCCTGAATTACAGATACTGTTGAATCCCAAATAAGCTCGTAAGCTAGCAATACCAACCCGTTAAGCGCGTCACCATTGAATTGTGGTTGGGCTACAACATCTCCACTTGGTCGCTATCCGACAATCCATGCTTCGATCTCGTATATGCTGGGGTCAATCGTCGACTTCTGTTTAACGAGTTTCGTAAATCACTGGGGTAAGACAAAGTAAAATGGCATTTTAGGTCTGATTTGTGTAAAACTTCCGACTGACTAGGACATCAGCCAACGGCGAATAAGTTTCTGGCCTGTGTTATTTTACCATGGCCTCAAGCTAATGATGTGAAACATCACGCCAAGAATGGAACAGCATAGCGCTAAAGGCTTGTGTTAACCACGAGGTACTGTCGAGGAACGGATATATAAGTAAGCATGATCTCGGGATTTTAAGCTTATGACCTTAGTTTCATCGCAACTACAATCGTTTAGCCACTCTGCCTCGATCAGAGTCCTTTTTCCATTCGTTTTCTGTACATTTTTATTCAATTTTTACTTCACTCGTTGATTCCTCAACCATTCAAAACAACAAAAATGCGCGTCTCTGCTACATCCGCCATCTTCAGCGGCCTCGCCATCTCTGCCATTGCCCAGTCAGATCTCGACGGTTCCGTCTAGAAGGCTCTTCTCGCCGGGCCCCAGAGCAAGCGCGGCTTCTCCGACATGCCCCAAAACCGTCCTGTCAAACGGCAGTCGGGCTGGAACCCGCCTGCAGAGTTGAAGGCTCCCCTCCAGGAAGTCTGGGAACACTACGAGAAGACCTACGACGGAGGGCTGGAAGCCAACGTCAACACCGGCTTCCATCAAATCATGGCTAACAAAGGTTACCTGAACATCTGTGTTCGATGGGACTCTAGCGCGACCATCACTGAGACCGAACGAACCAAGATCGCCAGTGCTACAATGCCCAGTACCAGAAGTGGTTCAAGTGGCTCCACGGCTACAACGGCTTCCCTTACGACGAGGTGAAGGTCAATGTTGTCGCATATGCCGTCAAGGACAAGAGCCAGCTTCAGGGCTCCACTGCTGGCTTCGAGGTCTACACGGAGCTCGACGCAGACGGTGTCCCTATGTGCCCTGTCGCATGTGCTCGTGATGCTCACCTTGATGGTGACTATAGTGGCTGTAAGGCTGGCGCTGATCGCCACTACGACCACTCTCTCTGGCTGAAGGATGGTCTTGAGGGTGGCTTCGGTCATAACTGGGGTCAGGAGGTTGGCCGTGAGTACTTCATGAACAACCTTGACAGTGACAGCATCCACATTCTTTTGCACGAGATGGTACGCCCATGGACTCTATTCATGGATGAGACTAACAGAATATACAGGGACATACATTTGCTCTTGATGATTGTTAGTATTCCTTCCCTCACATCAAGAGATGTCTGCTAACAGATTCTAGTCTATGGTACTTTCCATTCTCTGCCAACCTCTTTCATTACGAGAATACTGACTTGAACAGACTGGACCCCTACTGGTATCACCAAGTTTATCATGCTCGCTGGTGCCTCTATGGAAATCACCGACTTCGACGGCTGGATGTATCGAAACTGGTGGTACTACCTCTCTCAGAAGAACAGCTGGAGTTCCAGCATAACCAGCACTGATGTTTCACCTGCTTCATCCGAATCCAAGCCTACCACTTAACACTGCCGTATCCGCAATCAAGACTACTACTCCCAAGCCCAACACCACTGCCAAGGCCGCCGTCGTTAAGCCCGTCCCTACCAAGAAAGCTACTGCTACTATGGGTCCTGTTGCTCAGGCTACAACTATCAAAACCACCGCTAGTGCGCCGAGGTTGCTGCTTGGGGTCAGCGTGGCGGTAACAACTGGACTGGCGGCACCAAGTGTGCTGCTAGTGCCAAGTGTACTAAACAGAATGACTACTACTCTCAGTGTGTTTCCAACTGATGGGCACGCAGCTGACAGTGTGGTGTTGGGATGTGAAGCTGGTGTTTAATGTTGGACTAGCAAGATAGTTGATCGGAGGCGATGTAAGCCCGCTAATCGTACGTATACATTGAGAACTGGGGAATGATGGCCTATTTCACTGTGAATATATAGAAACAACCATACCCCTTCACAGTTTGAGACCGCGTCACATTCAGCTCTTATAAGTGCATCTCGTTTCTTATGACATGGCTCAGTGAAAAGTTAATCATGTAGGGTGGCCTGCATTTGATCTATTGAACAGTCAGATAGGATTGTGTGGTAGTTTGAACAGAGGATCAGATAATAGGTACCGGCCATGTTACGCCTCGACTTCGATAAGCGGTGATCCGTCCTGGGCAAGCGTTACATATGTGTAATTACGGTCTCAGGGTATAGTCATAAGCTACAAACTATAGAAGTATATTTGCTACCAGACTAAGTACATCCTTACTCCAAACTGGCTAATCGTGGTTCTCCGCTCTTTTTACCCACACTTAACAACTTCATCAAAGGTCGTGGTGCTTCTCCTATCAGTCAAAGTCACGTCTGTCTACTTCAACTCCTTTGATAGCATAGACATCACCAGAGTCCACCCTTCCTAACCAGACCTTACCAGTTGCCATCTCACTGCACCCATCTGTACCATCAACCTGACAGTTCATCACGGCCTTCTTATCGGGACACGATCTTCCATGAAGGAACATAAGACCGAAGACCGTGAAAGCAGTCAGAGAGAACAATTTTGTCTTGTTGACCTTTTGAGTTGGTGCTTGGTTAACGCGTATCTGACGACGACGATTGAGGTCCGAGATCCAGACCATATATGCACTTACTGCGATGCCGAGAACAAGGTAGAACTCAGGGTCGCATAGATAGGAAGTGAGAAAGTCGTACTGGTTCTGGAAGACCCAAAGTCCTCCTCCTCTTGTGGGCATTGTTTTGTTGTGTTTCCGGGAGTGCTTGTGATGGAAATATTGTAGATAGTGAAGGCGTTAGTGTGACGGTCCGGAAAAGGCGACGGGAGAGGGATTGTTGATGAGAATAGGTTTCGAAGGCGAAAGAAGAGGGGTGGTATCTCATTTTAGGCATCCAGAAACTGGGGAAACGGCTGTGATTATGACGAATGATAACACTGCCAGTTCTTCTCACTGCAGTTGTTCTTATTGAACGCCGGCACACATACTTCAACGGCTGCCTTGCCCAATAATTCACTGATTGCCAAGAATCGTTTGGTCACCCAATGCCATCTCAGTGATTCCAATTGGATGGCAGCGTGGGACAATCTTGTTGTTCAGGTGGACGAAGTGGTATCGGAACAGGCGGGTACTTCGGTAAGCGGCTGTACCTTAACCTCCTGATGGTGCACTAATGAATCCATCTGGCATAGGGATTCTCTAGGCCGTATCCATAAAGACGGATTAACACATGTGTAATGGGATGATGTACACAGGATGTGTTCTCGTTGGAGATATTCTATGTTCGCGACGTCACGGATCTCATTAAGTTCATCAACAAACAGAACATCCGCAAAGGCAGGATCATTTAGTCCAAGTGCAATAGCTTTAGCACTGGCTATGATGTTGCCTGCCACTATGCGAGCGAGGACTTCTGATGACGGCTGCCCACCATTTACTGCAAGCGGTCTGGTTCAACGAACAGAAGGCTAGGATACTCAACATCTGAAATAACTTTTCAACTCTTGGTTTCTCGACTCTAAACTATGCCCGCATTTCAAGGGCGCTATTCGATGGATCCGACAGTAACTCATGCTCCTTCCTCTTCATCTGGACCATCTTATGGACAGCGCCAGCAGCGTAAATGGCAGAGACAAGAATACCGACAATACTGTATCCAACAATTAAGCCTGCAGATGCACTGGATAACTGCAGCCCAATGCCTCCATTGATGATGCCGACGACCATGATGCCCCTGCCATACCAAATATGTCCATAGCTTATTGTCGTTCGACGTTGGTACTTGACGTAGTTTCTATGGTGCATCCATCCCAGGACAGGCTGAACGATCATCAAAACGCATACTATCGTCCCGAGGACAACGTGGGGTTCATGAAACCACTATAGAACGTTAGTTACTGTTAGCTGATCATGCATACGACTTACATCTCCGTCACGATCAGCAGCGATCTTCCCAATGCCAAAGCCAATCCACATGCCTACAAAGGCGATGATCTGCCACGAGGCATGGATGAGCCATTTCCCAAGCAGAAGCATGAGAACAGAGCCGATAGGGAACCCGACGAGGAAGACAACTGCCATGATAACACCGTGCGCCGAGCCAGTATGATCTTCACCTCCACCGCCACCAGAGACAGCATTGTCGTTTGGCGTAGTGTTGGACGAGTTGAGGAAAGGGTTGTATGTGCCGCTGACGGTAGCCTTAGAGAGATCAACAGAGAAATTATCGGTTCCGTCATGCTCAGCAAAGTCACTGCTTGCATCGCTCGTGTCCATAGAGCTACCCTTCTTCCAGGCACTGATCCATTGAGCAGTCCCTGATATACTCGCATCTTTCCAGTAGATGTTGGCTACCATTGTACCGTTGGACACGCGGCTTCCCTCAATAAGCTTGATGCTGCTCATGGCCTGGTACGTCGGCGTGTCATGACCGTGTCCCTTGCGAGTGCTCAGTGTGACATTGCCCGACCCGTCTTGGTATGTAACGAGCATCGTCGAGCCGCTCATGCGGGATCCGGTGCCGAGGGCAACCCATTGGTAAGTGGTAGGGGCTTCGAGGCGAACGTATAGGGAGGAGGAAGTGGATGGAACAGCCCAGCTGTAGCAGACATTGCTTGACGATGCATCGCAGTAGGACGCTGGGGAGGCATGGACGATGGTGGCAACTGAAGGGAGAAGTTGTTTGTTAGTATCTGGTGACTGCTTAAGGGATAGCTACTCACAGAGTGCCACGAAAAAGGCAAATACAATGTCTAGAAAACGATTCATCTTGAACATATTGAAAGGACAGATTTCAACGGAAACAACAAGGCAAAACGCGACTGAATTGCTAGCGAAATGTTACAGCATTGATCTGTGTCAATTTCCTCCTTATACCCCAAGCCACCTCCCTCGAACCGAGGATAAACATCTTCTCACTGTGAAAAACATTCCAAGCCACAAAAGCCAAGCCTACGTAACCCTCCCAGCACGATGGTTCCTAGACTAGCCAATCACAGCGCTCGCAATTCTAATGACCAGCTTCTAGACCCAGCTTAAATTAAGCATTCGCCGATCAACTACGGGGGATCGTGGTCTGTGCCTGCCAAGAGATCTGTTTTTCTTGGCGCGGAGGCGTGAGTTTTCCTGTTTTAGGGCTGGTGACTTACGTGGCCGGGAACAATACGACTTTGATCTGACGATGGCTGTGTAAGCCATGCGTTTTGGAGTCTGCGAGGCGCAATTCAGATCAAGACAGCGAAAGATGGTTTGGTGTCTGTGCCAGCGGAAATATTCTGCTTGTAATTAAGTCTAATAGCAAGTCTAATTGAGGATTGTATAGACAGTGGGTAAAATAGATTTGTTCACAGCAGTCACTGATTTGATCTATCACTTCGAGATCATGGTGTGGTAAAGGAGTTACCCGTGTCATAGAATAGCCAAGGACACCGTTGTTGCCTCATGGGGGCATGCCTAGTAATTATCTCTCTTTGTCCTCCTGTCTCCAATTGCCGAGTGCACGGGTCATTTTCACAAAATGGTGATCTGACGATGCACGTCATGTCCGCGATTTGATTGGCTGCGTCAGCAATGGTCTAGACCTTCTTCATCCCTGGAGGCTTGGGCCGTGCCAGCTTGCGTGTACTGTAATTAGACCATGGCTCGTATTAAGTCCGCGAAACACAACTAAGCTAACAGCAGTCTCCTCTCACTGGGTTTCCTAATCTATCCTGTCAATGGCTCGCTCAGTTCCCACTGAAAGTCGCTCCCACCATGTGCAAGGAGCAGCTGCTCGATAGTTTTCGTTGACGATTCCATGGCGTCGGCGTTGAAAACATCTGCGAAGGACAAAATCTCACCGCTTCTGCAAATGCAAAGAGGCGACATGCCGTGGAATCGCTTGAAAATGGCCATTAGGCTGTTTGCTGGCCAAGCGCTGCACAGCGGATCGCCAACGTAATCTGGATCAGCCCTGAAATGCAGTAGTAAGCGAACCCCTTCCAAGTCTCGCCCCGCAACCGCTATTTGCAGTGGTGTGATGGGGTACCCCGAGAGATTGGGTTGAGCTCCGACTTCTAATAGATGCCGCAGTAGACAAAAGGAGGGATGACTGGACATAGGGTCGTGAGGAGGACCTGACTGATGATGACATATAAAATAGACAAGAGCTGTAGATGGATTGTAAAGTCCTGTGTAGTTGACCAGCAAACTTTGAAGATGCTTCGCCTCGGAAGAAAAGAATTGAACCATTATATCCGTTGTTAGTCCATCAAACTCGAACGTTCCACTCGCGCTGGTGAATTCGTTATCGTAAAAAGTAAGAAACTCAGAATCCATTTTCAGGAGTATTCTCTTGCCGAAGAGTACCTTGATATCCACCTCTTTAATGAATCTGGATATTAGAGGTGATTCTGGCTTGCCAGTTATCAAAAGCAGGCTCAGAAACAAAGATGCATCACTGTCTGTTAGATGTTCTTTCCAGTCGATAGTCCCAGAATAAAAATGTTCGGAAGCTCCAATTTCCACAAGTAAACTCACCCATCCCACGTCGTCCACAGTATTATAGTAAAGATCGTAAAGACACCCCAAGAACTGTGTCGAAGGATGTAGGAGCCTCTTCACCCGCCGATAGAGGCCATCGCTCTCGGATATCTCTTTGTTCCATCTCACAAGTGAAATAATTGCAAAATAAATAGGATAGTAGCTCATATCGTTCCAAGGATCAAGCTTGCCTAGTTGCAAATGGCCACTCGCTCTGAGGCTTTTGAGATCCTGTGATGCGCATGTTTGTGCTTGGAGCAATAAAGTATCCAAACATGTGGCTAAAACCTTAGTCTTTCCTGTAGAAAAGACGAGGAGTGGGCTTTGACATATCCGGGCCGAGTCCAGATACTCTTTGACCGTATAGTGGGCGAATGATATAGAGTTATCCAGGATTCTAATAAGGCACCCACAAAGCTCCCGTAATCTTTCTAAATTGTAAATAACATGGCTATTGTCATTTCCTATTCGCGATGTACTGCTTTTGATTGCATCTAAGAGAAGACCTGACGCAGTACCATTGTCGTAGGGGCAGAGCTTGCCGTAGAACCAAAGCCATTGAAAGGCATGAGAAACAAATTGCCAATCCTCTTGTGGTATCCGGAGGAATATTCGGTCATAAGTCTCATCTAGATCTTTAGGGAGTCTTTGCAGAGCCTTACTAACCACCGCACGATTGCCCTTCAATCGCTGCAATTCGTGTAGTTGACAAACGGCCCACCGAAACCTAGATTTTGTCAACAGGTTAATAGTCTCAGCGCAATGGAACACTTACATTCCCTTAGCCTTAGTACTAACAGCGTCTTTAACCTCAATGAGGAGATCGTCAGGCCAGCACCGAAACCCTGGGTTTGATCGGAGGATTGACTGAACATGTAGGCGAATATCCTGTTCAACCAGCTCATTTGCCATTGGGACGGACACAGACACTTTCTCCATCACTCGTTCGATATCAATGTACTCACGACTCGTGACAAGGATCTGAAGTTTCGAGAACCTTTGGTCAGTAATGAGGGTATGAATAACCTCGAGTAGCTCGTCACGGGGATCGCTCTCGTCGATAGCGTCTATCACGATGTAGGCACAACTGAAGACCTGGAGAATCTGTTCTAAAGCGTCAAGGAGTTCAGGAAGGCTCGGTTCCCTACCGCGCCTGAAGAGATCGTGTATCAGAGTCGAAACAACATCTGCATGTCGGGAGAGCTGAGTGATGACCCATCTAAGAAACGGGGCCGCCTCGTCTTGATGGTGGCCAAAATAACAGTAGTAGTAAGCACTCACACATGGCGCATTCTCTGTTAAAACTTTCTTGCAGTGGTCTTGGGCGTTTTTTATCAACCAAGATGCAAGAATCGTCTTGCCAGAACCTGTGACATCGAGCTTTTGAAGCCAACCAGTCAGCCCAGTGCTGTGAGCGAAGCATCCAACTTCCGGTTCCATCTTCATATAGTTTCCGCGATCGATTGTGAATTGGTGAAGGATCAGTCGTTGCTAGCCAGCTGCACACTCTGTAGCGTTGCTCCTCCGTCAAGATGGAGCGTATCTCTTCAGAAGCAGCTTTGATATCTTTTACATCTTTCGTGACCTCTGTCGTCAAAGCGAGCTGAACACCATTCCTATGGCGGCTGATCTGCTGGAGAAGATCCTGCACCTGGCCCTGCTTTAAAGGCCAGGCCAATGTTGCGAATGTTGCTTGGACTTTCTGCCGCTTTGACGCATTCTGCCCGCTCTGAAGAGACTGTTTTGGAAACAGCTTTTCCAAAGCTGTCATCGCGGCCTTACATCCTTCAATAGGGCCGTCAGAGGCAGCTAGTCGATTTTGCAAGGCGGGTGTAAAGGTCTCGCGTTTGGCTATGAATTCCAGGTTCTCAAGAACCGACTTGAGTGTGGATACTTCGATTAAAAGGGTGCGTAAGCTCGTAGGTGCATCGGAGCGGAGTGCTTCGATGTAGAATTGGCAAGCACTGATGACCTCTTTGGATAATTGGATGACGGCAATTGCGCTCGCGACAACGCCTAGTGCTTCAGCCATAATGCAGGCTTATTTGGTGTGAGGGAATACATTTGTTGGCATCGAATTAGTCGCGGCTGTCGATGGACCCGCGCTGGACTAGAATGATGGAAGGAAGAGAAACCAGGCTTCGGGGATGTTGAAGGAGAAAATACAAAGCGTCCTGAATTTTTCATTCTCCCCGCAGTGGCTATGCAAGGCATTTTTGTTGGCTGTCTGATCCAGAGATTGGTGGCGTTTTCAACCTGTTGGCAGTGCAGGGCCAACTACCCATGTCGTGGTTTTGGGAAGGTTCTACGAATGTAGGAAACATCTACGCAAGATCAAAAATATTAATTACTTTGTATTTCTGCTCGATTACATTTAACCTTATAATGTAATTTAGGTAATGATTTAGGGGTTAGTATTCCAGCTTCTGTGCGCTTGTGTTTAGGGTAGTGAATGCCGGTATGGCTGGAAAGTCGTCGAAACGTTCGCCCTACTTCTCTTGTTTTTACATGAGCGCTTGCTATTTTATCTCAGAACATTCATCGGCAACATCACGCAAGTATTAAATTAATAACAACCCGTACAGTGATTACCACCATTAGCCTCAGATGATATTTAATCCCTCGCCATGGCTCGTCATAGCCGACAGCTGTACAAAACAAATGTTAATGGTAGGCTCGGGGCCTGCATCGCTACCCTGTCGTGCGCGTATAAAACGCGGCGCGCCAGTACGCCTAACAATTATCTCGTCTTGACAAGATAGCTCAAAATGGACAAAACGTCTGCTGCTGCATATACCTTGGTGAAAGGCACAGGTATGGTCTCAGCCGGTATTCTTCCTCAGATAAACTAATTCGTCTACAGGTTCCCTACAGCGTACGTGGTACCTTTACCATCGCCTGGGTATCTGGTCCAACATTCTGGTTTCTGCGCGATATATTTGCGCTGATGGACCAGACCTCAGCAAAAATTCTATCCTTAGAGCACTGCGTCTTGTTGCACAGGCTCATCCTGCCTTATGGCATGTCTTTGTCCAGAGACCATCTCCCAATCGAGGTAATCACGAGCTGCACACCGCCATGCTGCACAATATCGACTTGGAGAAATGCATCGAATTCTTAGATTGCGACCAGAGCAATCCTGAGGTTACTTCTGATGATCTTGAAAGAGCCCATAATGAGTGTTGGTGGACTGCTGATGAACCCGATCGCCCATTGTGGAAGCTTCTTGTCAAAGGGAACAACATTGTCTTTGTCTATCATAATTCCTTGGGGGACGGTATATCTGGGATGGTCTTTCATCGTGAATTTCTCGCCGCGCTTTATTCCCTCGCGGCCGCAAAGACCATGCACATCACTCTTCCTGATACTATCATTCATGCAGACGAGAACGTTCAATCCCCCGTCGAACCGGAAGACGTTTGGGAAGGGAAAGACAGCATCTTGGAAATAATCTGGACGCAGCTTGTGTGGCTGTTTGTTAAGCTATTCTACGGCAACACTCGTATCTATGGCGATCTTCCCCCATCCAAACCTCACCTCAAGTCCGCAACTGCAGTGGCAAAGCCAGAAGAGAGAACCGTCACACGCATTTCGTCGTATCGTATCCCAGCAGAAGACATGTCATCGATACTCAAAGCATGTCGCAAACATCAAACTACCTTTACGCCTCTACTCATTACAATGTTTACCATTGTCCTTAGTACTGAATTCTACCCGAACGCAAAGATAGGAGCAACACGCTTCAATTTCGACTTGAGACCCAGCCTTCCCATGGCTCGTGTTGGTGGGGGAACAAGAAATGGGACGTTTGTGAATGCAGCAGGAAGCTGGCAGCTCTGGCATAAATTGGGGTCATTCCGTCAAGCCCTGGTCAGAAACGAAGATGCCAAGGAGACATCGCTTGACCCTGACTCGGTATGGAAGCTTGTCACGGACTATAAGAAAGAGATGACACGCGCTATTTCTGGCCAAGCTATACGGTACTGGATCGGGGTGAAGCGACTGGGAACTGACCTAGAGAAAGTGGTTGACAGCGGATTTCCATCCATCTCCCTCCTTCTCAAGCCGACTTTCAGCGTTTCTAACATTGGCTCCTTCGATAATGCTCAGGTAGAGTCCGCTGCGAAGAGCAACAGGCTTTGGCGGATTGATGATATGCAATTCTCAGCTGGAGCGGTAAATGGCAATCAGGGCACACACGGGGCTATCTTTCATGTTTGCGGTGTCAAAGGGGGAAATACAGTTATTACTGCGACTTATGAAGATGGGATTGTTCCGCGGGAGATGGCCGACAGGATCCTCGAGCGTACTGTTACTAGAATGCTCGAGATAGTCTAACATGACATACGTTCTTATGTCCTATTGACCTTCTATACCTCATGGCTTGATCCGCCTTTATTTTATCCTTTGGCTAAGCGCTATTTAATCGGACGACAAACTTGGACGCTTAAAGCTGTTCCTTCGTTGTAATAACTTTCCGTGGTTCGATTGGAATACAAGACATTCATCCTGCTGGCTCTGTTTTCTAACCTATTTACATCCGACTCTAATTGAAACCAGCAGCAAGAGGATTAGTTGCCGCTTTGGAGTCACAGACGAATTTATAGGCGAGAATCATCCTTACCGTATTCCGCCTCAGAGTGACAAGCCCCAAGCAACAATCACCAGAAGGTTACCTGATCAGCAAATAAGTAGCGGTAGCCTTCTGCCCTGAGGTCATGCTCACCACGAATGGCAGACTTGGACGTCGATGCCCTCAGCTTATAGCTAAGGATAATTCTAAATACCGTTAATATGAAGCTGAGCAAAAGTTCTAAGACCTTCTGCTTCTCTTACGTAGTCCATCAGCCAGGGCCAGGATTGTTAAGAGAGCAAAACCAAGAGAGTAAGGTTACTTCACGGTCAAGAGGCATATGTGGCTGCTTATTCAGATAGAGATGCAAAATGGTGCCACGCATGATTAGTGCCAGGGAAGTAAGAGTAAGTCTTGATTCAGGATCTAACTATCGACGATTTGCAACATCGACAGCAAACACTATCTACATCCCAACACCTTACTCCTCAACTTCTGTATGTATTGCTTGGCCATGGGCGGAAAGCAGAGCTACTCGAGATGCTGATAACCTCGCACAGTCAATTCCTCAGACTACACTTCAGGCATAGTCAATTTCTCTCTCCTCTCCTTCATCGTAATACTCGTGATTGCCCATAGCCTCTGTCTCAGACCTAAGAAACTCGTTTATTTCTCCTTCCTGAGGACTTGGGAGATCACTGGCTTCAGTGTAAGTGTAGCCGCAGCGCCGCATCCGTCTGGCGGAGCGTCGGAGGCTACTGTGTGCTTTGAGTTGCCTTGTGCCATTGACAACAGTGAAGGAGTAGACCTCGCGCATCTTGCTGCGCCAGTAGTCGAGCATTCTCTTCAATTTCTTCTTGTCCTTGTTAACCCAGTCGGCTGGATACTGTTCTTCATGACGGTCAGGAAACCTCTGTTCGCACACTGCAAAGTAGTGCAAGTCATCGTTGTGTAAAAGGCTGTTGAGCAGTGCATGTCCAGTTTCGCGGAGGCGTTTGAGTTGACGTCCACGCCGATATATGTCCATGCGAGGAGGCATGACTAGTGTTCGTCAGTGAAAAATAGGCTGGTAATTGTTGAGAGTAGCTTTGGACGGATGTGTGTGTGAGGTAGTTGGGTGGATGGTGTGGATGAAAGGGAGAGAACTTGGGAGGAAGAGGAGATATTTAAATGGCAGGTATTCGTGAATGCATCTTGAGTTCTACTTACCATGTAAAAGGAGTGAATTCAATATCACCCTTTCGTCTCATTTGTCTACCCGGCAACATTGCAACAGGCTCTTTGTTGACCAACATGTTTGTGAAGATAGTCCAAGCGACGAGGAATATTCACTACTAATCCTTCTTAGATACTCCCTTATGTGAATGATAACTTAACATGAGCGAAACTTCACTATGACGGCAGCCAGAAAAGTGTCAGAAGCTTTTCTTTCAACAAGCCATTGACCTTTCTGGCCCTTTGTCACCCATTACTTTAATCGAGGGGTTTCTTCAATTCACTCGATCAGTAAACCCTTTTCCTTTGTTCCCACATAATTGTATTTCTAGGTTACTATATTTTCGGTTTGCGAGTCCCACTTCCTCCCAGGATACCACAGAGTCATTGACTTCAGTCAGGTGTCGTAAGAATTGCCAGCGGATTTGGCTAAAAACCCTTATCATATGTCCCAGTAAGTGCCATTCCCCACGAAAGAGCAGCATGATATACCGGTGACAAGGGGAACCACGATTGTGACATTGCCTTTCGCCGCCGCCGGCCTATACAATTGCTCAATGCCATAGAGTTTCTTAACTTGCATCTACACGTGGAAGTCCAACAGGTTCCTTATGATCTTGTTCTAATACAGTTCTAAGTAATTCAACTATTAATAAATGTCTAATTATCTATACTAAGTTCTGTCTACTAATT